>JAQFXN010000932.1:0-17676 GCA_034693365.1 Liacarus xylariae
GTTTTTGAATCTTTTATCTTCATTTTCAATGTAATAGAAAGTACAATAATTTTATTTAAGTTTAAGTCTAAAAAAATGAACATTAATATTGGACTACATATGGATATTACAGAAAGGCTTCACAAGTAGTCCATTTCGAATCTCCAAGACTTTATATGCCAGAGATTTTATATCGCCTTCTATTTTTGATAACAATCTCATATTGAATCATCTAAACTCTATAGAGTTGTATACAGTTTGTATCACGGTAGCCAAAGGGGGTATAGCCTAAATACCCCCTCCCCTGAGTTTGAGATTTTGTAAAATACTGACTTTTTGCATCGCAGGCGAAAAATTTTTGTTTTTACCTTACTCTCTGTGCATTTTTAAGATTTTGGAAAATCTGATACCCCCTGACGTTTTGAGAAAATTTTCTCAACATACCCCCTCTGACTCGGCCGACCTTTGCTGCCCCTGGTTTGTATGATTCAATGTGAGAGTGTTATTAAATATAGAAAATGATTAAAAATCTCTGTTGAAATCTGAGAAATTTGTAAATTTTTAAAAGAAAATATTAAGAAAACAAAATTTTAAAAATTTACCCAGATTTAATTGACGTGACGAAAATTTATTGAAATAAGTGACTCAACTTTTTCATTTCAATAAAAATATTTTGTCTTTACCCTTTCCATTGGCCGTTTCTATTTTAGAATGTTATAAATAGCCATAGTGAAATAATTGCCAAATTATGATTTTTATACTTTTTAAAATTGTAGCAACAATTTAAGAAAGTTTCTTTATATGGCAGAGGATAATTTGGTATAGTTTAGTCAACGATGGGCAGAGGAGGGGGTATGACGAGTTCTAGGCAAAATATCGCTAAAATAATCAATTAGTGGTACTTACCACCTCAAATAAAGAGGGTAGTTTTTAAATATCGAAAATTTTAGAGAGGGGTTAAGAAATCATCGGATTTTCAACGAAATTTTTAGTTTTTTTTCTGAAGAATTAAAGGAAGTAGGCAAAAAAAAATTAAAAATAAAAAATTAAATTTTTACTCAATTGCTATACCCAAGTGTTCTCCTTCATCTCATCTTTAACAGCATCTCGCTCATCTAAGCAACAGGAACTAAGAATTGTACAAATCTTTTTATTAATAATTTCTTTTCTAATTAACAGTTTCTTAATTCTAAATTGTAATGAGAGGCATATCACCCGGGATGCATATCAACCACATACATTATTAATAACAGCCATATTAGAATTCTATATTATTATAAATCTAGAAATCGGAACTAATATAGCATCGATTCAGTTCTTGTTTTCAATATTTTTCATTTATAAGATTAAAACCTAAGGCTTATAATTATGCTTTCAATACAATCATCAATAGGTAGTGAATTACAGCGGCAGTGCTTTAGCAATAGTTTCATGTGTGACCAAAGACTTCCCGTACCGCCAGCACCCGCACAATTTAGTGGGCGAGCGTTGCAGTAATGGTATCTCTAAAATGATTATCGATAACAAGGATATGATCGCAACGTTTCCATCGATGGGTATTCAATGCGCTAAACGAAACGATATTAGAGTTCGACTCAAACGAAGACAATCCCTTCAAATCGATCCCTTCGACTGTGGGTTCGAACACATGAACTGTTCCTCTTTTGAAATCAATTTGAGTGCTGTTCGGTATGAAAGGCTATATCTATAGTAATGCTTGAAATATTTGTACTTTAATTCAAATTATTTTCTAATTCTTCCAAATCTAGTCTTTGCTTCCAAGTGCTAATAGAAGACCCGAAAACCGGTCAATACTCTATACCATTACAACCGGTGGTCTCGGATGTGATATTTGATAAAAAGTCATGCAATGAATTGAATGTAATCGATATATCGACGCATACAATATCGACAAATGGATCAAAAGTGATGTTATTTACGTCATTCGTCATCAGAGATGATATCGAAGTTCGCTTCTATGAAATCGATGACCAAAACGGCATTAAATGGCAGGACTTCGGTGTCATTGCATTTATCTATAGACACATTGGAATCTCATTACTAACGCCTAAATATTCTGAAACCATAACACAAGAGAAAGATATTTATCTTCAATTAAGACGGCCTTCAGATCAGGAGGTGTCGGCGCCAATCAAGCTTAGAATGTTAGCTCAGGTATCAGATCAAGACTTAGATCTCAACCAAACAACGCCTATAAGAAGTAAGTTTTTAGAACTAGTTTTCACTTTTCTAACAAAAAAGTAAAAAATATTTCTTTAATTTTTAATAACAAATTATGATTTCTTTTGATAAAAACGAAACACAGAAATCACAAGACCTTCAATGGGCTCGAGTTCATTGTCTTCCTCGAGGAAAAAGTTCTGTGGAAATAGTGAGTCCTGGAAAGAGATTGTTCTAAAGAAACCCGATTTCCCGTTCCCTATACTGAAGGCTGCCATCAAAAGAGAAATTTTCATAAATCCGGTAATTATTTTCAATTTTGGCCTTAAAATTGTTTTTAATTATAACACTTTTTTAATTACATTAAATTTTCTTCTATTCATAGCTCAAACCAATTCCATTCGACACCTGTTCTCAAACCCATAGTCAATACGATTTTAATAACAATAATATTAAATTCAATCAAAAAGAAATTTTTGCCAAACATTTTAATGATTATAAAACTGAATCCAATTTTAAAACTAATGGCTTTAATAATCTTTCACCGAATGAATGTATGACTACTCAGAGCTCTATTGATCAACATTTTAATGACGAACAAAATCTAGTCATAGATTTGACGACTTCTGTCGACTCGTCTAAACATTCAAACAAACAAATTGACGACAATTTGAGAAATAATTCCAGAACTGAATCAACCAATAGAACCAATAGTGTCAGACATCAGGAAGACGTGAATTCATTAACCAATGACTTCAGTTGTCAAGTGAACACTATTGAAGACACAGACATCGATGTCGAAGAAGTAAATAATGATTCAAATGATTCTCTTAAGGAATGATTTATTTATTTATTGATAAAAATTATAATTCAAAAGATTTTAATATAAGATATTCTTAAATAAGCTCTAATAATAAGAATAATATTATCAAACAAATTGTTTGAAAGTCATAAACTTCTAAAATTGTTAACAATTAACACAAATTTCATTAAAAAGAATTTAGTTTTTATTAAAAACATTTTAATATCTAGGGATGACCAAGATAAAAATGGCTAAAGAGAAACAAATTAAGAAGGGATGAACTCTTTCATACAAATCATTGCAAATCACATGAATATTCAGTAAACTTTCAGAACTTATCAGATATTAATGTAAGGCTTATCTCCTTTTTTTGGTGAGATGTCGTATTTGACTCTCATTTTTCCTTGGCCATCCCTAGTCAATGTTTTAAATTAGTCAAAAACTTATTTTTTTCCTCAAACAAATAGATTAACAATTTTCCATTAAGTCTCAGGTTTTAAAAATTATATATAAAAGTATTTTGAGCTCATGAATAGGAAATAGACAAGTGTTTGGGTAAAATTTTTACTGTTATAATAATATATAACTATTTTTTCCTCAAAAACTCATATTCAATGACAACTTAATTAAATTTACAATTTTTTAATGTAATGATATATTTTTGTCTTAAAAAATTATATATAATTTCTTTATATTTCATAAAAATAGATCAGTTTTTTATTAAAAAACTTTTTTAATATGAAGTGCATAAACCCTTTTTACTAATTGGTGTTTGCCTTTTGATTATTTAATTGGCATTTCGTCAAAATTTGTTGTCATCGAAGTGAATCAAATTGGTCCTGTTGATTTTAGCCACTAACTCTTCTAACTCTTTGCGCGAATTCTTTCTATTTGTTGTGTCTCTCTCCGGCACATAGGCTCCATTTTGTTCCATGCTGATTTTGCGTCTGTGCTCTTGTTTAGTGGCCACGGCTGCCACCAGAGCTGCTCCGCGACCGCTGCCGTCTTCTGATAGCATCAGATCGAAAGTGAGCTCTGGCTTCAAAAGTTCAGCAATTTTTTTCTCCATTAGATTATGGAAATGTGGGTGATATTTATATACAGAACCGTCCACACCCACTGTCGTGTGGGGTCTATTCATTTTATTCAAAATACAAGACACCGCTGACGATACCAGATGTGCAGCTCTTGTAGAAACTCTTTTGCATACCTTTTCGGGTTTAAAGACAAATGAGTCAAATATATTGGTTTATAAATTGAGTTGAATTTAATGTAATTACGAGTTTAACGACATCACAGTCTTCAAGAGTGGCGTGCCTTAAGTCCATAGCAGACATGACCTGTCGGGTCAGTATATAGTCGTTTTCCTTATCACTCTCTACTGCAGACACGTATGCCGTTTCGAATGCTTTGGGGGTAAAGAATTTTTGTGATCCCTCGCCTCCGAACACAAGTCTTTGTTTGATCAGGTCTACCAAAACACAGCGAACCACTTCTCCCAAATACATACCCGAAATCATTTTCTCAAATCTATTAAATATTTAATTTACTTCTATTAAAGCGTTTTAATGTTAGTCTATATAATCAATGCTTTCATACAATTGTTTTCCTTTATTAAGTGAATTATTGTCCACTTCTTCGTCCCATTTTGTGCGAATGAAAGCGAGTATCTGATTGTCTCCAAAAGCACCCAATTCTGTGTTCACCACAACCTGATTGACATCTGGAAAGTCATCATTAAAGAGCTCTACATTTTCTAGTGTCTCCATATAACAGGCATTAGTACCCGTGCCTAAGGTTGCAAAATATTCTAATCTTTAGAAATTCGATAAAATAACAAAAATAACATTTGATTACCGATAATGAGACCTACTCTACATTCACGGTTTTTATGTGCACATGACATAAGTGTACCCGTCGTGTCGTTCACCACTGCTATCACATCAACGTCTATGTCCTTTATTTTAAATACGCAATAATAATAATAATATTATATTAAGTAATTGTTTTTAAAACTTTGAAATTTAAACTTACGGGTCGTTTATCGATAGCATCTCTGAGCAATTGAACCACATCTTCGCCCTCAACACCCGTACATTTAAAGCCTTTAGTCCATTGGGTGAGTATAGCAGATGAGAGTCCCTCCTGTTTGCACGGGAAGCTAAATGTAAAGCCCAATGGAATCCTGTATTGAATCACTTTTCTTTGTGTCATAAAAGATGAAATACAGGACGCGATGTGATCGAACAGCTTATGTCAATACATGCAAGGAATAAGACATGTATTAATCAATTTTTGTATTTGTTTTTTCTGATAAACTCATGAGACTATAAGCTATGGCACACTATATGACAACATCTATATTGTTCTAATGGAAAACCACTGCAGTATTAAACAAGTCATGTCTGGGTGTTTAAAATTCTGTTATTCTGTACCAAAAATGCATTAATATATAGCTTTACCTCCAGTCCAGTTCCGTGCATTATCTTCTCGGGAACAGCATATACTTCAGATTCGACATGGAATTCATCGCCATTCAGTTCAATGAGCAGGACCCTAAAGTTTGTGCCGCCCAGGTCCAATGCCATGAATTTGCCTTCAGCTGTCAATTTTGTTAAATATTTGTTAAATTAATTCAATATTTGTTTTGTTAATATTTAATTCAATTCAGACCATATTTCTCCTTCCCGTCGGGTACGTCCCGAACAAATGTCGGGAACATTTTGACCGGAGCAACAGGATTGGTGTCTTTACGTAGGCCTTCATTGAATGATTTAAGTAATAAGAGCTCAATCTCTTCCAACTGATCATTATTTAGAATCAGAGGTCTAGTAATCTCTTCTACCTATAGATTATGTAAATAACATATTTAAGGCTTTTAATTAAAAAAGAAAAACAAAATATTTTATAGTAATAAGCAATGATATGCAATAAAATTTAAAATTCTTGTTTAATCAACAGATTTATTCAATATTATTTCATAATCAAACAGAAAAAAAGTTAAAAATTTACAAATATATGGCATTGAAAAAAAGTTGGCTCAATGTCATGGAAAGCTCAAAAACTTGAACTCAAAGAGTTATAATAAACTTAGAGCGGAGTTACTGTAAAGTTTTCTTCATAAGGATTTCTTTTAATCTAGATACAAGGACTCTAATAATAGTCAAAATTTCCTGTATGTCCTCTCCAATAGAGACTTTCAGGAAAATAAATATTGACCAAAAATGATCAAGGACAAACAGGGACTGTATAAAATATGATTGCGCAGTTCTGTAAAAAAAATTTACAGAAGAAAGTTATCTTTTGTATAATTTCGAAATATGAAACCATGTGTTGAATAAAAGCCAAGTTTTAAATCAAAAATTAATTATTTAAACTAATCATTAATTCTTTTATAAAATACCGAATTAAAGAAAACTTCTAATGAAAACCACTATTGGTATTGCAGATGTAGTGCAAACGTATAGATAGTTAGACTATATTTGATTACTTAATCAAAGTTAATTGGCATCGGACAGGAGGTCGCGTTGTCTAATCACATATATCACGCGATTAAACACAATTCTCAAGTGATTTATAATCTAAGTCTAGGCTTAAATTTAATTTCAATTGCTTTGTAATAAATTATAACTAATAATTGATATATTATTTTAAAATAGATTTTCTTTTTGATACATCAGATGATAATCAGACTATTTTTATATATTAATGTGTGCTCTAACAGAAAGTAATACCCAATTCTCTTACTGTTTGCGTAATAGATGTTATGGAACTAAGACTTGACGACTGTGTCCTCACATCATAAAGACGTAATTAAATGTACGCTCAATACAGTCGGATCTTGTTTTTTGCTGCAATGATAGCTAAATATCTTGTGTAACCCATATTCTTAGTTAAAGTACATTCCGATTGGTTTCTAAATGTAAAACTATTCCAATATTGAGAACATATCGATAAATATATTTTGGCAGCAGTTCTCTAAACATTTATTTTATAGATAAGTAATTTTAAATAAATTATTGATAAATAAACCATAAAATTAAATAATATTTTGATAATTAGAGTATATAAAAATTGATTGCTAGACTTTTAATTTTATTTCATTTTGAAATTAAGAAATGATTTCAAAAAATTTAATGAATAAAATTGATTTGAAATCTAAAATACCAATAAAATTTAGTCTAATCTTGCTAAATTTTGCCAGATTCTGTTAAATTCTTTCAGAATTCATCATAATTTGCTTGAATTCTTACAAATTCTGTTAAATTTTTCCAGAATTAGTCGAAATTCTGTTAAATTACTTCATTCTTAATTAAAATTTGCAAGAATTTGAAGCTTGAAAATACCTTCATCTACATCCCCTGTGACTTTGAGGGTCTTATCAGTACCCTATACCCCCTAACTTTGAGGTCTTTGTCCATTCCAACATGGCAATATACTTTTTCCCATATTTTCAAATGTTCACGAATTATCTTTCTAAATCTTATTCTATCTCAATTTGCTTAAAATAGACTATATGGACCCAGTTAAAATACGCAATCATTCTACCCCTAATGCATTTAGGATTATGAGAGAATTTGGGCTATGTATCCCTCCTCTATTGATGCCTCCCTAACTTAGTCGAGTCTTGTTATCCCTGTCCTAATCAATATTGAAAACATCGTACAAATTAGCAATTAGTAAAAAATAGCAAAAAGGAAGTTGTTTCTAATAGTGGGCTGAGATGGTATGACAACTTTGTAAACGTTTCCAGAATTTTATAGCATTTCCCCTGAGAATTAGTCTCCCCTTTTACTTACAGTTTGCTTAATATTTATTATCACTAAATAAATGCTAATAAAGTTTTTTCACTTAAAAATATCTGAAGGTTGACAAAGACTAAAATCAATCAAAACATGTAAAACATGTATTTATTCTATAATACATGTGATGTATATCTCTTCTGAAAAATTTTCTGATAGAATGGATTGAAAATTATTGAATTGAGATTCTTGAATGCAAATATTAATTTACCAATAAATCATAATTTTGACAAATTGTTTTATGACTTCTAATATGCAATAAATGCTTTTAACGCAATAACGCAATAATGAACACATAATAAACTTTAAATACTTAAATCTTACATTCAATTACATAATTATCGATAATTAAAATAAATCCAATAAATAATATAAAGCACATTTAACAATTTCTTAAGTGAGTGATAGAAATTAAGTATCAAATAGAACCGAAGGACAAAGTTTTGTCATAATTACCTCAGTTAAGTGTTTTAAGTGTTCAGTCATTTCTGTAATATACAAATATATATTCAATTGTCGCAAACACTTTCAAGTGTTGAATGAGAGTAAAAAAATCTTTAATCAAAATCACGAGAGAATAATTAACTTCTATAATAAATATTAAAACTATTAGAAACACTCGTGTCTGTTGTGTTGGTTATTGATTATTTAGTAGAAAATTGATTCAAGCATAAAAAGCTTATATTTATATAGAAAATTCTCGCACACAGAAAAGTTTAGCAGTTATAACATAATTCACACTTCGCTATATTCCACTGCTTTAGTACTCCTCCTATTCAAGAGATGTGACCCTCTTTTTCAAGAGAAAGTCGACATCAGTCTTAAGGTTTGATTGGTTGCCAACCATCGATTGGTTTAAGATAACTGAATGCAAAACGCTTTACACCGACTGTAGAAAAATAAAGGTTTTTAATAAGAATATTAGTTTTTTTAATAAATAGATATATTTTTAATGTATTATCAATAAGAAAACATAAACACACTGTAAGTAACTGTGAATGTCTTGTTTGCAGCAGTTATTTGTAGTTCTCATTGAGTCTAGACGTCATGCAAACTGTACAGAGTATTGAATAATTAATTATTGAAGGATTCATTGAATAGAATTAGTAAACTATCGAAATTTAATAATGCAAAATTTTCTAGTGAAACAGTGATGTAGAGGATAAGCTTGCTTGTTTTAGCTTATCATTGCTGTCAAAGCTATATTCTCTGGTTTTGTTCCATGTCAGTTAAATGTAAATATATTCCAGATTAATAAAATTAAAATCATCGATTAAATTATGAAAATGAACGATTATACCCTATATTATGCATATTTAGAGAATCTGATGATATGGCCATTTACATCTAATTAGTGCTAATTTCGAAATATTAAATCAAATATGTAAATTATGATAAAAACAAACCAATAGGATATAATTTAGTTAAAACTTTACCTAGAATTGTGAAATCAATATAAATGTATTTAAACGTAAATGCATTCAATTTAAATCAATGATTAAAAATTCAAAATTAAAACTTTGATTAAAAGTTTGAGATTCAGGCAAAACAAATCTTATCTTTTTCAAAAGTTTTGGGGAAAAACCTGTATAAAAACTTCATCCAAATAAATTCAGCTAAAGAATGGCATTTTGATAAATTATTTTGTCCACTCAAATGCTAATTTTGTATTTTTAATCTTGATAATTTAAGACCTTGATAGTTTTTGTTTGCAAATAGTTTAAATTTCGATTATCTCAATAAAACATACTTTTAAAATTATTTTGTCAATAATATATTTTTCTTTCTGTAGCTTTCGTAACAAACTTTTAGCTTTTTAATTGTTTTGTTGTTTTTCTATACAATATGTGCGAATCGTTTTATTTTCTTTATTTGCCAGTTCCAATTCCTCTTTTTTTGTTAACTTAATTTTATCCATTGTTTAAATTGCGGCAAAAATAAAAAGTAGGTTCAATTATTAACATAAAAACTATACTTTTACTCAATTAAACGATGGGCCGATCAGAACATCTGCATTAAGTCAAATATCACAAATAGCTCGTAATCGAAAAGAGCAAAAAAACAAAAATTACATTTAGAATGAGATCAATAGTTTTCATTCATTCCTATCACATGTAAAGGGAGTTTAGAGCAATTTTTTGTACAAAATTATATATCAAAATTAAAATATTTATTAAAAAATTAGTTATCGTTAAAAAAATATAATTATATTGCGTTAGGAATGAAAGCAATTAAATTATATTTAATAACAAAAATATTAATTATTTCTTTGATTTTATTTATAATTTTGAATTTGTTTCCAAAACTAATAATAAATAAAAGAAATCTTTTGTCTTATTTATCTCTTCGAGAATATACGGCAATAAATGTTAGAATAGATTATATGAATAGTAGAGAAATGCTTAATTGGAGAGACTATTCAATTGTCTCGAATATAAATTCTAATAAAATAATTATTATCACTGAAGCCAGAAGTGGCTCAACATTTCTCGGTATTAAAGATAGGAAATTACTATTTAATCTATTATTTTAGAGCTATTAATAAATATGTACTTTCAGGCAATTTATTACAACAAAGTTGGCCAACATTTTACAGTTTTGAGCCCCTAATCAATATGCGGTCAAAGAATCCCCGGACAGACAGATCAACGTTAAAAGAAGCCATAGATCTATTGTACGGTTTGTTGGAATGCAATTTCACTCAAATGCCTGACCAGTATTTGCAGCCCGTCTTCTGGAAAGTGCCGTATTTTAATTGGAATCTAGTTATGAGCAAAACTGTTCAGACAAAAAAGGTCCAGTTGTTTAACGCCACTGAGAATCAGTTTGTTTGCCAAAGATGTCACAATCGGTTGATTAAAACTATACGATTCGGAATCGAAGACTTTTTACTATTGCAGCAAAAGTCAAGTATCGCTCACTTTATTCTTAAGAATTATTGCGCAAATGTTTTACAAATATATCAATTTCTTTAAATAAATTTCCGCTAAAGAAAAATAAATTTTGAAGATTAGATACAATAATAGGGCGCCAAAGGATTGTATAAACAAAATATTCCTATAATTTTAATTTTACAAACGTTTCAATAATTTATTCATTCAAATCGAAATCAGTTTTGAACACAATTTTACACCTCATTATCCTATTCTATCTGCATATTTATCACTTCAACAGTGAATTTGAGATACTTTTATGTTAAAACTATAGATAAAAGTGCAATTATGTAATTCAATATCTTGAGAAACAAAAATACATTTTGAAACAGAGATGATGAATGGAAAGGTAGAAAAGGTGTAATTAATCACATTATCTTTAAACTACAGTATTCTAAAAAGGTAGAGAAATATTGATATTAAGCAAGATAATATTTTATTTTAGAAATATAATTTGGGATGAATTTTATAGAATAATTAATTTTACGTTTAATAAAAAGAATTTCTTGAATATTGTAAAAGAATAATAGAAATTTCAGGGATGCAGAGAAGCAAAAGCTTCTTGTGCATATTTTTGACGATAACTTAAGGAATTTAAAAGGGGTATTGAGGATTTAATTAATTTTCACAAGAATTAAACAGAATTTATCGTATTTTTTGAAAAATTCCACAGAATATTTTGATTCTGTTTTTGAGAAAATAGCATTATCGATGTCGTTTTTCTAAATGTTCTTGAAAGACACGTGCATTTCTAGTCATTAACTATCCGAGTTGAACTCTTTATTGGCATCTATGTAAAATATTGTACAATAGTAAGAAACACAGGGTATTTGTCGTTAAATCTCCTTTACTTATCCAAATTGAATTTTAATCTGATTACACAATACATTGAATACATGTTTATGTTTATCGATCAATAACCACATCAATCATTACTCGCTTAATAAAAATATTTTGCTAAATGTTTTGTTTTTCTTATTCTTCTAAACAGAATCTGCCATTAAATTAGTACTTCTAGTGCGCGATCCGAGGGGTGTAATGAGTTCGAGATATAGAATGCAGTGGTGTATCAATTCTCCCAACTGTACAGATGTTGAAGTTCTCTGTGAAAGAATGAGGTCTGATATCAGTGCTCTAATTCAGATCAACAAATGGTCAAATCGTATGAAATCAAATCAATTTTTGCAAATGATATTCAGATTTTAATATATGTTGTACTACAGCACCCAAGTTGACCAGACTATCCATAAGATAGATTTCTTCTATAATTTTTTAACAGGAACTGTACTCAAAAATAGCTTTTTATACAAGTACAATTTATAGTAAAAATTTATTGAAGAAATGCATCTTATAAGTGTCCAGTGTCTACTTTGGTGCTGCACTGCAACATATTTATTATTCTTAGAGACCATAACTTTAGTTCGTTATGAAGATCTATCACTGAATCCAATGGAAACGGCAATTAAATTGTATAATAAATTGGACCTAAAGTTCTCAATTCCAGTGAAAGTATGGATCGAAGAGCACACACAGACTGAAGATCTGCTATCAAATCCACACTCGACTACACGATATTCAAAAACGGCTCCATTTTCTTGGTTTTCAAGATTAACTGTCAATGAAGTGATCGAAGTCCAAGAGTTTTGTTATGATGTTATGCAGAGTTTGGGCTATAAGTTGATCGATGACCTCGACTATGACGACAACGACACACAACCGATTAGTAATTATACTTTGGATCAAATTCTAGAACAGAATTTTCCATTAAAGCATTTATTGCCTTAAAAATAGCAAAAAATTATATTTAATGCAATAATAAATAAATTAAACTTAAAAATTGCCAAAAAGAAGAACATTCATGTCTAAATATTGATATTCAGTAATATCTGTGACAAATCTATAGATATATCTCGATTTATAATTCGAGTTCGAGTATTACTAAAAATTCGATTTTTGCCAAATTCTAAAAATTGGCCACGAAAATGTAATACAGCATAATTTATTGTTTTATTAAATGCAAAGAAAGGTTTTAGTATTAAAAATATTTTTCATATTTCAAAAATGTCTTAATTTCTTTCGATTGATTGATCTCTTCATTGATTCGAATCAATGTCTGTCCAACATGCTTATTAATTGGATCATTAAGAAATGTTGACAAATCTTAAATCTTCTATCAAATCTAAAAATTCTTTTATTACGAAATTTTTATTTAATTTTTCTCTGTGAGCACTCACTAGATATTCATTAAATCCAGTGCTCTGGGATGCCGTTCTAGATCTGATAAGCTTTCACATTGAGTAACACAAACTCTATTGTAATCTATTGTGGTTGTGTTACTAAATGTGAAAGTTTATCAGATCCAGAGCGGCATCCCAGAGCACTGGTTAAATCTCTACTTTAGTTGACTATATTCCGCATCTCTGATTATGATTAATAATTCAACTGAAAATACTTTAAGTAACTTTAAATTAAGTCATTTAATGAAAAATGAAATAAAATTTAAGTTGTTAATGAAATATTTTATGGGCATGCTAATTTTTTGCAACCATTTATTAATTATTTGTTGAATCAAGTGATATCTCAATTTTGTTCTCTAATGCCGCTAATTTTTAAAGGAGAAAGATCACAAAGCCTTAAAATTAGCTTTAGCCATTTATTGCAAATTCCTATAGTACAGTCTTCCAGAAATTAAATGGGACACCATATTCGGCCTTTTCTCAGTTGTCCATATATTGTTAATCAATAATGTTTTATTTCTCGATAATTTTTTAATACAGAATTTGTATAATTAATATAGTATTTTGTAATTCCAACAGAATTAGCAATTACAGTATTAAATAGTTTTTTCATCGATAAAACTAAATTATGAATTAATTGAATATCACATTTTTGGCATATTTTTGCGAACAATAATTATGGTTTAAGTTAGTCATGCGTTTAATTGATACCCGTTTGGGGCGCTTAAAGCGCAACAGTACTGCTTTTTACGAACAACAATTATAAGTTAAAGTATTTGCCTCTCAAACCTGTTTTCTATATAAAATAAACAGATATTCTGAATATACAACACAACTGCTGTAAATATTAATCACAAAGTATTTGAACCCTTCCTATTGAGGTATCAATTAAGCCCATGTCTATTATATAGAGAGGTTAGTGTATAACAATTTATAAATTAACAAGAAAATCTCGTGACTTCATCACTTTCTCCAACTCAAAAATAACTTTGCCTTATATACCAACAAATAATTTTCAGATTTTTTGAGCTAGGAACTGGAGTAAAATTAATTTTTGAAAATCAGACTTTTGACTATATTTTGGCTTAACTCGAAATTTCAACACTTAATAACTCGAAAAGTTTAAGAGATAACAATATGGTTCCTAGTGGATTATTGTGTCATTTTATGGCCTCTTTAACATGAAATTGTTAAAACCCTCCAACTCCTTCATCCGAAACCCCCTTTAGTATGCTATATTGCATATTTTGAATAGTATATGCGACATTATTTTTTCACCTTACAGACTTTATGAAAGGCTTGCAATCCGGGGCTGAACTTTCATCAAAAAATAATCTTACATATAGGGTTATCTTTAAATTTGAAAATTAATGGTGTGCAAGTTAAATTTGTGCTAGGTGTACTTAAGCTATTACACAAAGGTTTATTTAAAAAGGAGCCTGGATAATGTTGACAAAATTAAACTCAGATTAAAGTAATCGTAATTTACTTCGGATAATGAGTGAATCGTTTGATAATAACTCAAATAAATGAGAATTAATATAAATTAGAGGTTTGAGTAGTTTTAAAATCTTTTATTTAGCATTAAAAATATCAATACATGGGATAAAAAATAATTGATTAAAAAAATTAAAACAAAATAATTATTAGATAATAGAGTAGTTTTTCGGTTTCGCTTAACGATTGGAATAACAAATTCAAAAAATTGAAATAAAAAAAAATTTCATTCAAACTAAACCAAATTATTGCCACATTTGTGGTAATCGTTTTGAAAATCACTACTTTTAAGAGATTAGTCGCTAAAATAAAATTTGTTAGAATTATAAACACAAAAAATTAATATTAAAACGAAATATTTTTCGAACTACGCTCAGCGCCGGGCGCTCTATTGAATTGAATGCCAGTGCCATTGCTCGACACGATATCCGATTCCAGCTCTTTGTCAGCTTTTGTATGTAAAACCGAAAAATTGATCTTATTTTGCAACCAAATGTTGGTTTTCGTCTCGTGTTCTTCCATGAGATGACGCCGGGCTTCGAATAGCTTCCACTCCTCCTTTTCGGCCGCTTTTATCCAAATTGTTTTAGTGTTCTGTTTGGGCTTCGGTTTGACACAAATGCTTACATCAAACTTATTGGACAACATCTCAATATAAGTGCTCAACACTTCCTGACCTTCTTTTAAATCAAAAGTTAACGACAGCGGGAGATGAAGTTCAATCATTTGAAAGGCCATTAGCACCGACTCCACACTCGAACTCTTTATATTAACGGTTGTCTTCCGCGGCTCTAATTCCTGGCTCTGACTCGAGATCGCCAGACGTCCGAAGATATCGTCATTAGTGAGGCATCTATTCATGACTTCAGGAAACGTTATGACTGCACCTGTCGTTTGCATAATTGCCCTCAGATTTGATTTATCACAACCCATAACGAAGCTGTGGTGTTGGGCAGAGATCTCTGTATTCATTTGATAGACAATATCGTCGTTCTTAAGGAATTCATTCATGAATTTTCGCAACAAATCGATTCCCATTTTTAAGAAATTACAATTTCCATACAATCCTCGCACGAATATTGTTATTAGAGTAGACTCGGGTGCCATCAAATTGGTTGCACTGAATCGTAAAGTGATTTGAGTAGTGGTCAGACGTTCGATGAATTGTATCACTCGATTCAATCGATCCAAAAATGTTGAACGAGTGCCACATTTTAGCAATAGATTGAATGAAATCAAAATCGGCAGTAAATCTCTTATTGCAATTCGGGCCTCATTTACTCCAACAGCTGTTCCAGCGATCGATACCTGATTCGACTTTTCGTTACCATTCGTACGATTAGCGTCTGGAAAGTGAACGTGACATCCAGTGGAGTCCATCACTGTCTGAATAGAAGAACCCGCTTTTCCAATGATATGCGAGTGTGCCGTCCAGTCCACGTCCATCTTTAGAGTCACTCTGTCTCTTCTCGGATCCAAACACTCCAGAATCTTAATGCGTGCCCTCTTCACCATAGGTGGATTGCCTGTGATCTTCACGTGCGGGTCTTTCTTTGACTTCGTTCCCGGTTTCAGCTTTGGAGGCCATGTTATTGTAACGGATGGCAACTCAGACATAATGTTTCCAAAGAATGTCTCTGCAGTTCCTAATTCTGAATCTATAAAATTTTTTAATTTAATTTTTAATCAAAAAAGTTTCAAAAATTAATTTCAAACCATTTCCATCGAGTAGGGCCTCAAACTTCTTCCGGTCCACTTTTAATTTTTCCTCCAAATTTAAATTATTATTTGAATCACTATTAGACGACATGTTTGGTGGACTGTCTTCAATAGAACCCAAGAGCGACCAGTTATAGGCTTCGAGTTGGCTGTGGATTGTATTCATTTTAATTCTGAAAGAACTAAACCTTTTCAGCGACTCTTAAATACTCTCAAATAAGTTCACTTTATATCTAGAGTTCATTAAAAGTCTGATAAAGTCTATTATTTAAAGTTAAACAAATTATAAGTCCATTATAACAAATGAAAGGATATAAAACAGCTATGAATTTATTGAAGTTGAATATTTCGCTTTTAATAGTTTTCTATTAGACTCAGAAAGATTGTACCCTCACATCAAATTCATAAACTCGTGTTTTATATGCTTTCAATTTCTGATCATTGATATTGAATTAAAATATGTGTGAATTTTAGGCAAATAATTAATAATATAAGAGAATCAACCTGTGTTAGTTATAAGCATTAAGCTTACGAGTTAGTAATGAGTTCTATTTGATCATATTTTCCAAATATTATTAGGAAAGTTTTTTGAAACAATAAGTAACAAGATAAGATCGCTTCACATTTCAGATTCATAAGCTTATGGTCAAACGAAATGACTGAACCATCACTGAAATGAGAATATTAATAAATATTTTACTAGGGATGCCCAATGGGAGGGGGTATAGCGAAAATACCCCTTGTCTCCGAAAAATTACCAAAATACCCCGCTGACTTTTTGCACCGCAGGAAAAAATTTTATTTTTACCATACTCCCGTTACGTACTTGTTTTGCATTTTTCATATTTTGAATTTTGGCTATATCCCCTTGACTTTTTAGGAACCCTACCTCCTATACCAACCTATACCCCCTGACTTTTAGGTCTTTGGGTATCACTACAATTTACATGACTGTAAATGTGAGATTTTGGCGCTATTAAGTAAAAACTAACATGCGCCACTATTTTCAACTTCATTAAAGTGTTATACTTATGGTTGCAAAAAGTGAAATATTGTGAAACTTTCAACTGAATCTTTCATGAAAGTTTAACTGAAATTTTCACCTCAAAAATATTTTCCCATAAAATATGAAAGTTTCAAACTTTTGTGAAACTTTCAGTTGAAAGTTTCATGAATGTTTCATTGAAATTTTCACTCATCTTTTAAATTACAGTTAAACTGTTTGGAGGATTTTATGTTCAAATATTTCGAAAACGGCACATGATAGTACATCGGGACAGGTTCTGTTATAAACATTTATATTTCTACATTTTATAAACAGGTCCGATATTGATGTTAAAAGTTTTTGCAGCAGAGTGAAAAATTCTTATTCTATATCTCCTAAAAGAAAAAACATAGTAAACTTTAAATTTAGTAAAATTTGCATTTTTAATAAAGACCATCACGGAGGTTTGAAAAAAGTCTTCAGAATTTGATGAAATTTTAATCATTATTACAGCACACTATATGGTGGATAAATATACAAA
>JAQFXN010000933.1:0-17675 GCA_034693365.1 Liacarus xylariae
TTAAGAAACATATTGTAAACATGTTTATTATTTAATAATTCTCATAGAAAGAGAATTTAAACTACTAGAGGAGGGACTCGAAAAGGTCAGAGAGGAGTGGGAAAGTGGAAAGTTTGCGATAAAAAAAGACGACGAAGACATCCATTCAGCAAATGAAAGAAGACTTAAAGTTTGTTATAATTTATAGAATACATTATGGAATATAAGTTTCATTTTAGAAATATTTATATTAAAAATGGATAATAGGAAATGATAGGCACTGAGGTTGGGGGCAAATTGCATACGGGTCGGAGTCGGAACGATCAAGTGGCGACTGACATGAAGATTTGGTTAAGAGATTCCATCAAAGAATTGCTTAAATATATGTATAAACTCATTGAAGTAATTTTGAAAAGAAGTTTTCAGTGAGTGATAGAACTGTTGTTTATGAATAAACCAGAAATTCTAATCAATGAATCCATAATTTCAGTTGTTTGGAGGCAATAATGCCCGGCTATACTCATTTACAACGAGCACAACCCGTCTATTTCAGCCATTGGTTAATGAGCTTTGCATTTATGTTCCAACAGGACTGCGAACGACTTATCTCTTCATTGGATCGCATGAATGTCTGTCCTCTTGGAAGCGGTGCTATTAGTGGAAACCCTTTCAATATAGACAGAGAATTTTTAGCCAAAGAGTTGGGGTTTAAATCGTGTTCAATGAATAGCATGTATGCGGTCGGGGATCGAGACTTCGTCGCAGAATTCCATTTCTGGTCGTCTCTGACTATCGTTCACTTCAGTAAATTGGCTGAAGATTTGCTTATTTTTAGTACAAAGGAATTCAGTTTTGTCGAAATATCTGACGCTTTTAGCACTGGTAGCTCTTTAATGCCTCAAAAGAAAAATGCAGACAGTCTTGAGTTAATTAGAGGCAAATCGGGAAGAATTATAGGAAATGTATGCAAAAAATATATAAAAAGTGCAAAATCTCTTTTTACTCCAATGTATTCAATACTTTTCAAATGATTTTAGACGACAAGAATCCTTACAGTACTCAAAGGACTTCCCAGTACTTTCAATAAAGACCTTCAGGTATTGAATAAAAGGACATTCAATTCGATCCATTGAATAGAATGACTGATTCAAACTTTTGATTAAATTTCTTTATATGTCTTTAATTAAATAATATTAATAGGAGGATAAGGAGGGTATGTTTGACACTTTCGATACAATGAGAAACGTTATTCAAGTGACGACAGGTGTTATCGACACATTAAAGGTGAGAGAATTTATTAATGATTTAACAAAATAAACAAATATCGCGAAACAAAAAACCTCAACTACTAACCTTATAATATCTAGTTTTTTTGCATGCTAACTGCTTTTCCAAATTATTTTAACAATATACAAGTTAAGAGTGCTTATGTGTGTATAGGTACACATATGAGCACATCTAACTTCAGAGAGGAATTATCTACCATTTTTGTATGCAAGGTTAGATGTTGAAACCCCAAAAACATTTTCTAGTAAGATGATCACTGCTGTCCTTTCTACTTGTATATACAACTGATGCAATCAAAGATCTTGTTTGGTTTACGTTTTTATTGTAAATCGACCGTTGGCTAATTTCAATTCTATTAGAAAAAACAGAAACTCTCCTATCATACTTTTTTCTAAATTCATCATTAAAGCTGTGAAAAAAGGCTCTAAAAAGTTCAAACAATTAAAAAAGTGAGCGTTCGTCAAATTGGAGAATTAAGTCTCGGAATTGAGTTAAAAGGTTTTAATTATTAGTCAATAAATAAGTTATTTAATAGAGATTTAGTGTTTATTCGTATTTTAGATAAGAAATGACTGAATTAAAAACAAATCAGTAAAGTTAAGCTAATATATCAATGAATTCGGTATAGTTCAACGGCAATAGTTTTTAATTTGCATTATTAATCTGAAACTAACGATATTAGCAGAATTTCTTTAGCAAAGACTATTGATATAGTGTTTCAATAAAAACCTTTTAACTACAATCGTAATAATTATTCCTTAAATTCATTTCAAGCTCAATTTTTAATTGTAAGCACTTTTTAGAGCCTTTTTTAAAAACTTTACTAATGAGTAAAACTTTGAAAAAAGTGCTTACAATCAAAAAGTGAGTAAATTTAATGAAAAACGCTTGAGAATGCAGTTATAAGGTTTTTATTTGAAAATAGTTGTTTTATAACACGAACTAATTATCGACTAATTATTAAATTATAACAGAATTAAAACATTTTAACTGCATTCCAAACTGCATTCTATAATTTGAGGAACGCTCACTTTTTTAATTTTAAGCACTTTTTTATTAATTTTTTCAAAACTTTGCTAATGAGTAAGAATCAAGCATGTCCCCGTCCAGTTTAAAATGATTCTCCACTCTATAATAATGAATACAAAGTACTCAATAATAAAGAATTACTGAATTCAAATACAATTTATTAATTCATTTTCTAATCTAATAATTAAAACCAAACATTGATTTTTAGTTTTATTTTATTTAAACAATCGAAAGAAAAACCAAATGTTTTTAATATATCTCTAGAAAAACAAACTCAAGACTCGTCTAAATATGTGAAGAGTTAGTGTTGAATCACTTTTTGCTGTCTTTTTGCAATTTCTGGAGTTTATGGATCTCTTCCTCGTGTTCTTTAATCAGTTTCTCCAACCGCTGCTTCTCGGAGTCCAACCCACTCTTCATCCGTTCCAACTGTTCCTTTTGCTTTTTACGGAAATATTCCTCTTCTCTCGCGGCTTCCATTTTGCCGAAAGCACCCCCGGCCTCACGTATGGAACCGCCCGCACCCCCGCCCTATACAACAAACATAATTATTAAAACATTTATCAAAAATCATCAAAATTTATAAACAAAATGAATCAATAATTTTATAATTGAATAAAAGACACAAAACTATATGTTTAATGGTTAGAGTCGGGGAAGTAGAGGGAAGGATAGGGAAAGGGCGACTGTTGTGGACTCTTGTCTTCGTTTGTGTCCAAAACACCGATACTCTACACGACATGGGTTTAACAGTAATAGTGGACAGGGATTATACCTTTCCGGCACCACTACCGGCCACTCCGTCCGGAAACATAAGACGAACTGATGTTCTGATATGAAAGCGAAGAAAAATAAATTGAAATAAAACTGAATTTTAAAATATTTATTAATGATTTGAAATGCAATGAAAACATTACTCACGATATCTGCGAAACACAAATCTGTTTCAATCGGTTTATAGATCTCAGACTTGTATTCAATAGTAATGCCATTGGATTTAGATTTTTAGATATTTTTTGCTTTTTTAAGTAAATTTATAATTGTTTTTGTTTTTATTTTTAATTCAAAATCAATTTCATTAAAATAAATACTTTTCTTTAGTTTTGTTTGTCTGTTGTTTACTATCGGTAAATGTGATGAAAAACATATGAAATATTCCAATACAAACACTACAGTACACTATGAGGGGGTTAGGGGTGAGAAGTAATGTGAAGAAGCCTTGAACTACATTAAGCAGTTAAGTGAAAAGACTGTCCTGGTTTACAACCAAAGATAAAAATACACTGGATAAAGCCAAAGGACCAAAATGACCTAATTAATTAGAAGTTGTTTGAATTAGCAATTTAACATGATAATATTTAGAAATATTAAACAATATACATGCACATATATAAGGGCTAATAAGTGTATCCATTAACAGCACATATGTTTTGAATTGCCCACAAGTAATCAATCCATAACGTAATATAATATATTAGTTCCTATGAATTAGTTGTGGACTATTTTAATGCTTTCACTACCAATAATGTCAACACTAAAAATAAACTCAGTCAAGTCAATAGTCAAGGCCGAGATCATAGATGTTGTTGTTATCCTTATTGTATTTGCAACTGAGATCAGCCACATTTTTAAAACCTCTACCTGCCATAGAGGTCGCAATAAATAATTAGAGGTCTCAGATATATAATTAAAATTTAAGCCCTGCCCAATTAAGGTGACACAACAACATAAACAAATATTACACCTGAGCATCGAATGTTGAAACTCAATCACACACACAATTTACGTATGCATTTACTGTTGATTTCGTAACATTACATTACTCTGTAAATGCATACGTAAAATGCAGGTTTTAAAAATGTGGCTGATCTCAGTTGCAAATACAATACACATTTGGTATGCATTTACATACATTACGGCATCTAAAACAGCTCATATCAAACGTACATTTATTTAGTGCACAAATCGTTTTGCTTTAATGCTTGTAAGTCTTGTGCACTAAATGCGTGTACGTATGATACGAGTAGTTTTTGTCAGCTGATGCTTACCAAATGTGTAATGTTAGTTGTGGTGAAGTATGGTTTGTGCCCGAAGTGCGCTCTGTTTACGCCTTTTGTATATTTTGCGCATCAGATGTGAAGGCAATACAGTGGATTTGGTTTATTTATCGACGATCCCTAATAACCTTTCCTCTGTATTGAAAACTATTTCTCTTGTATTGAAATATTTTTCCTCTCAATACATATCGCCATCTAATGGTAGAGCACTGGTCAGACAGAGTTTGTTTAGTATTCAGTGAATACAATTCATTCAATTAATTATTTTAGTTAAAACATTATTAAAATGCAATCAATAGATTTAAATTTGTCATTGAATCAAAAGCGAATAAATCAGAGAATATCTAATGAAAAGAGAGCTCTTATAATAAAACATATGAATAGTGGATTAACGGCTTATGTTGTCGGCGAAAACATGGAAGTGTTACCAAACACTGTTTCAAAGATATAGCAAACATATCTGAAGTCGGGATCAACTGAGAAGCGACCGACAGGTCATCGAAAACAACTTCTCAATGAAGAACAGAAACAGCAAATTAGGGATTGGGTGGACGAGGATTGCAGTCAAACATTAAAACAATTGAGAGACAAGTGTTTACAAAACTTTGGAAGCATTCAACCAATGAAATCAACTGATCCTATATTTCGAGCACTCAATGAGTTTCACTATTCTTTTAAACGCATAATTCTGGTTCCGGAGACTAGAAATACATCCGAAGTATTGGATTCACGTTTTAATTATGCGATTAAATACAATCAATTATTACCCGAAAGGGAAAAAATGTTTTTTATTGATGAGTTTGGAACACAGATCTGGTCGCGAAGAATGTATGGCCGTTCACTCATAGGTACAAAAGCCCACAAAGTAGTCAAAACTATAAGAAGTAGAAACTATTCTGTTTGTGCGGCGATGAATGAGAATTCACTGTATTTTTTTGAAATACAGAACCGTGCCTACAATTGTCTAAATTTTATTGATTTCTTAACAAAACTTTTCCAACGCTTCGCTGTTAATGGTATAACAGGTGCTCACATAGTTATGGATAATGTGGCGTTTCATAAGACTCAAGAAGTATTGAATTTTTTTGCCGACAACGGACACAATCCTGTGTTTCTTCCAGCATATTCTCCTTTTCTCGAACCAATTGAGGAATTGTTTAACCAATGGAAGGGAAAGATACGTCAAAGTGAGCCCAAGACTGAGGAACAATTATATGAAGCAGTGCACAATAGTTCGAATCAGATCACTCCACAGAATTGTGCTAATTATGTCCGTCATACGGAGTCATATCTAATCAAATGTTTGAGAAGAGAAGTTATTTTAAGCTAAATCTAGTCCTACAATACTAGTCTAGACAATCAAAGTCTGAGTACAATTCATTAATAAAAATTAATTCCAATTGTTTTAACATAATTTGTAATTTGAATTTAAATTATTTAAACTAATTTGAAATAAATTTTGTGATTAAATAATTAATCTATTATTTTTACTTTATTACTACTGAATTATGCAATTGCTTTGTTTGCAAAACTTGTCTGACATATGTTGAGATGATAAATATTTCAATAAAAGATAAATAGTTTTCAATACAGATTAAAGGTTATTAGGGATCGTCGATAAATAAACCAAATCCACTGTAAACACTTGGGGCACAAATGAAACTCCACCACAACATCTATTGCTGCAACAGAGATGAAGCGGTCTATTGGTATTCCTGCAGAGCATTTACAAAACAAGATGGAGTAGAAAGATCACCTGTATAATTACGTGTATTCCTCAATTTGCAAAAGGCACAAATTTCTTACATTTTTTACTAAAATTATCACAAATGTTGATACGTTAGTTTGGTTTGGAATCAACATGTTGTTGTTGTTGATTTATTGTTGCTCTATAGTGTCTGAATAAATAGCCGATAGGAATGGGTCGGCAATAAAGAACAAAAATACTTAGATTTCATACAACACTAACGTATCAACATTTGTGATAAAAATACACGAAATTTGTGTTTTTTGCAATTTTAGTAATAAACGTAATTAACCACATGACCCGGCTTTTTTGTAAATGCTCGTTGAGAATACCAATATTATATCAACAATGTATTTTAATATTGGGCATTCAATTTCTTCAATAAATTTGTAATGTAACATGATATTTATTAAGTAGAATATATTTATAATTAATATTTTCTGTAAACACTCGCACCCCTACTAGTTTTCCCCTCAAATAATCTGAACAGCCAATGATAGAACAGCTTTAAAGTGATCGACATTCACATAGTCTATCATAGTTTATATTTGGTTTGAGAATAGAAAACAGTTCGTTATTTATGTTTTCTGTTGTGTCGAATATTTTTGTTGATTCTATTTGTTGAACAAATAAACTAATAATACCTTTTAATATAAGCTTACTACTATATACTAGGGTTGGCAAACTACAAAAAAATTTTGAAACTTTGTATAACACATTGAATAATACAATGTATTATACAAAAGTCTTTTATTATACCAAATTAGTTCAATTATTTTAATAACTGTTTAAGGATGATCAATAAAAGAATATAGCCAAAATATCTTCAAGTCTATGAAAAATTACCAAAATACATCTCTATGAAAAAGAAAAACAAATTATCCCAGACAATTTTGAGAGAAAACGGCTCCAAAGTGAAATTCTATCCAAATTGTTAGAAGAATAACATAACTTTTCAAAATTCTTTCTTCAGTTATAATTCTTTCTTCAATTTTTTCACATTTTGTGAAGTTCCTATAGAATTCCTAGTAATTTGCCAGAATTCTGTCAAATTCTTTTAAATTCTTGCAGATTTAGCTGAAATTCTGCCAAATTGAGTCATTTTTTATCAAACCATACAAGAACCACAATACGCCCTATATCTGTTAAGTTCTAATCAATATTCTATACTCCCTCACTTTAACATCTTTGGTCATCCCTTTTTAAGATTATCAAGATTATATCTTAATTTAGTGTAAATTCTTGATTTATTAGAGACACTTCGTTAATACCTATAGTTTGCAAAACTAACCCAGATGGCGTTAGAAAAATACAATGTATGGCAAAAATTCATTTGTATATTTCATTCATATTTCAATTTTTGTATCGCTGCCAACCCTAATGTTCAGTACATTTAAATACCACTATTTGCTACAACTAATAAATATACAACGAGTGAACACATGTTTGCATACGTTTTGAATCATTTTTGAAAAATCAAATTAATTTTCAATTTTAAAGTAATTTATTTAAATTAAAAGCATTTGTTTTATCATATTTTCATACAATGAGTAGAAAACGAGACAAAGATTTAAACATTGAATTCAATGACATGAATGAGACGAGTGATGGAGATATGGATCAAACTATTGAAGACTCGGAGGAAAATCAATTGAACGGAAACATTGATAACAATAATGAAGTGATTAGTAATGATATGAATAATGAAAAGACGAAAGTTTTGTTTCCAGAAATCAGTTTATTGTCTAAAATCAAAAACAAACTGAAAAAACGGGAACTTTATGTCAAACTTAAGAAAGAAAAGAAAGAGGTTTTCAATCAATTGTTTTGAATTGATTTAAATTAGATTTACGTTATTTTGTTTAATTCTTAGGCCAGGAAAGTGTCCCGAACTCAGAGACAGAATGCGGCGAAAACATTGGGCGAACAGGTTTTAAATGAATGGTTTGATTATAAATAAATTTAATTTAATTTTCTTAATTAATGACTGCATTAAAGGCCACAAAATTGGTTCCGAAAACTATTGAATCGCTTCGAGAAGTGGACGAAACAATGGTTGATCCGGAAGACGAAGAGATCAAAGTGGATGAGAGTTTAGATGAAATGTCCGCTTATTTTCGTAAAGAAATTGAGCCAAAAATATTGATCACTTCGAGTGATAATCCGCACAAAAAGACGATTAAGTTTTGTCGAGAACTTAAACAAACGATTCCAAACGCAGAGTTCCGGTGGAGAAACAGATCCAGTATTAAGAAGATGGTCAGTGCGGCCATCGATAGGGACTATACCGACATTCTGATAGTGAACGAGGACTGGAGGAAACCCAGTAATTGATTATTAGCTCTAATTCTTTTTAAACATTTATTTATTTTTTATTATTAATGACAGACGGATTACTTCACGTCCATTTACCCGATGGCCCGACCACTCACTATAGACTGAGTAGTATTCGCTATTGTAAAGACATTAAGGTTTTGAATAAATTAAAGGAAATCAATAAAAATAATTAATATTTTGTTTGTGTTTGTTTTATTAATTAACATTTGTTCATACATTGTTCAGAATAGGGCCGCATATAGTGCTCACAGACCTGAAGTGATTCTAAATAACTTCAGCACAAGGCTCGGACACATTGTCGGCCGAATGTTTGCCTCTGTATTCCATTTCGATCCACAATTCAAAGGCAGAAGAGTTGTTACGTTTCACAATCAAAGAGATTATATATTCTTCCGACACAACAGGTATTACTGAATCTTAAATATTGAAATCATAAATAATTTATGTTTTATTTAATTCTGACTTTAGATATGAATTTAAGAACAATCAAAGGTTGCGATTCAGGAAATTGGGCCCCGATTTACACTTAAACTAAGGTCTGTCCAAAGGGGAACATTCGAGTTTGGCGAATATGAATGGGCTCTTAAGGTACTCTCTCTTTGGATATTTCAATCATTTTAAGCCATTCTTTGAAACATAATATGATTTCTTTTTCTCGATTCCTGAAAACAATGACTCCATTTATTACTTTTCCCAATAGCCTCACGACTCCGGAACTAATAGAAGATTTGCGCTCTAATGAACTCTCGACTAATAAGTGCAAACAATTGTCTTTAAGTCGTTTATTCGGTGCACAAAGTAATGCATTAAATATATGAAAATATAAACAATGAGTTATTGTCAATAACTATATTAATAATAGACTCAATAAATATTCAATTTGTGGTCATTTTTGTACAAAACTATTCTTTTCAATGAATTTTGGAGACATCTATGACTTCGACTCTTTTAACGGGCGAACCATTTCTTTTACAACTCTTCCAATTGACGGCTTCGAGTGAGTCATCACTGGCCACTCCATTAGGCATTAGGTTTTCACTGTTTTTGGTGAACCATTTGATTCCACTTCTGGGAAGGGATTCATATATAACTGAATTGTTGTGATAGTAGGCCTCAAATATCTGTTCTTCTCTACAGATTTGTAACGCAATGTATGAGTGAATCAAAAGACGTGGAAATCGAGTCGTGAAGTATTCAACGAATTGCTTTGGAATCGCCCCCAACGACTCCTGGACGGGAGGGGGAAGTTCTCTGTAGTGATGCCTCTTATTCCTCATCGCACGCAATAAATCGCGAACCGATGAGCCCCTATAGGAACGAAATTTTTTCAAATCCGATTGCAATTCGATCGATATGTGTCCCTCCAGTCCCCTCTGCACACATAAATGCCTCCGCGCTCTAACGCCATAACCACCGGTGAATCGATGGCTTCTTTTTCTATGCGATCGGACACGTCCTGCAAGAACTGTAATGATTTGTTTGCGTCCCAAAACAGCGGGTGTTTTACTATGGCTTCAATGATTGGTCGAGCGCTTGGATCAGGGCTTAACATAGTTTGGATGAGACTGTATTCAGGAAATGATTCTTCGGTTTTGAGTCGATTGATATCGAAACGACCGAACAGTATATTCGACTGTCTCTCCAAAAGGTCTCCGAACGGGTGCTGACCTTTGCTTAAAGTATAATAGAATAGACATCCCATCGAAAAGATGTCGATAGGCTTTGAGGGCTTGAATGTGATTCTGTCGAGTTTGGACTTCAGTACTTCGGGTGCTATCCATCCCTCTATCAGAAGAGAATTAAAGTCAATATAAGGTAAACTATGATTAACTAATAAATTCGATGCAATACCTGTGCCCTTGAGTGCAGCGGACACTTCGGTTGAGAACGAATGATCAGAAGTTAATACTTTAGAGACACCGAAATCAGAAATCATTACTTTTCTAACATTATTCGGCTGTAATGGCAGTGATATTAAGATGTTTTGCGGTTAAATATTGCGATGAATGACATTCAATGAATGCAAATGCGCTAAACCCAGACTTGACTGATGCAGGAGTTGAAAGCAGTCGACATTTGCGTCGCTCTTGCCTTCAATATAGTCGGCGAGAGTAAAATCGGCCAATTCTATGGCTATATATCGGAACATATCGTCTGATTCAGTGGCAAAATATCGAATCAGATTCGGGTGTTGTAGTGATCGAAGCAGTTCTATCTCCCGATCGGCCACTACTCGCTTGACCGCAACCTTTTGCTTGTACCCCTATAAACACAAGTGCCAGAACAGCCCCGGCCTATCGATTTGGGCTCAAATCTAATCTTTCCGACAGTTATTGTATTGAATCAGAATTTTTGTTTTGATGTTTATTTGATTTAGAATTTCTTGAAATAATGTAAAAAATGAGTGCAATTGTTGTGACTCCGGCTGTGGATGTGATGATTGTGCGCACCAGTTCTGTGTATACGTTATTCACATCCAAATTCGGTATATTTAGTGATAAATTCGAAATAACATTCATTCCTTCCATTGGTTTCGCCTTTTCTTCAGTCAATAAGTCATTTCTAGGCGTTTGACTGATTTGGAACTGAGAGTACAATTCGTTTTTGATTAGTTCCGGGTATTCATAATAACCGAAGACTAAGATATTGAAATATTTTTTGATTGAATCAATTGATTTCCGTTTGTCCGGTCCTTCGATTAATAGTTTTCTATTCTTTTTGGTCGGAATTAAAGCGGTTTGTGTTAAGTCAACTAAAGTGCTTAAGGCGTACATTGACTTCGATTCAGGCATTTCTCCGATATATAGCGAGGGATACAATGGATTACTTTGACGTAAGTTTCGCGGATTAACTGTTCCACCGATTGTAGAGAAGGGCACTCGACGTAGAACTGGAGTTATGCCGTCATTGAACTGGAATAGGGCTACGATTGGGGATGAGAACTGAAGAGTCCATAAGAATCTGTTGGCGTCATTCGACAAATCGATTGTTGCGATTCTTCCGGTTGTGCTCGAAGTCAAGTGAAGAAATTCATATGAATTCTGTGGTATTGAAGACGCGGCCGAAGCAGAGAAGTCAACAAAAGTCAAATTCCAAGTCTTTTCTTTAGTTTTTAAATCGAAAATCGATAAATGATATTCACTTTTGCCCAGAAATAACAGATTCGATGCTTCCGTTTCATAAGCAGTGGTAGACACGGGTGGAGGCGATGGGCACATAGGTGTGTCTGAATTGAGAACATCTACTTTCTGACCCGTCTGTGCGTTAACTGTAATCCATTCGTCGATTTTCTTTCCCGTATAGAGAATGCCATCAGAACTACGACACGGGGAGGACGAGACCAATTCGCTTATAGTGTACGGCAACTTCTCCAATGACTCTCTCTCCGACTCCGTGTCCATTGCGCTGTTGAATAAGTGAGCATTAGTTGGGTATTGACTGAAATAACTATATTTTGCAGAAGAGTTGAGAATAAATGTCCCAAAAATGGATATAATTTTATTTAAATATTATTAAAACTTTGAATACTTTATTGCAAAATAAATCAATGAATGACTAATGCAATGGATATTTCAAAAATTAAAATATTCAAATGCCTATATTGTTAGTAATAATTTATGATTGTAATCATTGATTTAGTGAATCTAATTAAAAGTGTAGTGTATATCAAATTAATGTAAAATATTTTAAGAATACAGTACTGAATATTCAAATATAAATCAATTTTGAATTCTTTAACCGATAGTAATGATTGAAATATCAATTCTGATTAATTCGATTATCTTATTCCAAGTTAATTCCGAATAATTTAAAATAAAAATAAACAGATTATTCCAAAATTGTCCCTTAGGGTCAAATTGAATTTACATTCAGCTCCTATAATATACTGCCTCAATGTCTTAATAAAGCTGCGAAAGAATCTACAAGGAATGCATCCATACTACCTTATTCTTACGTATATAATGGCATGCACTTATATCTTTTAAGTAATTTGCATTGTCTCAAAAACTGGTGCACTTATATCCAGATATAAGTGCATTCTTTTATGAAAACTAAATATTCAAATGAAAACTAAATATTCCAATGAAAATAAATTCGACATTTATTCAAAAAAAAAAAAAAAAACAAACAAATAAATAATATCAGGAGACGTCTCGTATTATGCCCTTATATACGGAAGAATAAGGTAATAATCTTTTTCTCATTGAGTTTTACCAAATGGCAAGTTTTGGACTCTAAATAGAATTAGGCAACCCTTCACTCTTCACTCCTATTTAGTGTATCGTATTTTTTATTATTAAATTCACTTCAACTAAGTTATTAAGAAAGGAGGATAACTGCAGTTCGTGTAGAACTTGAATTATCCGATGAAAATTGGTAGAGGCCCTGTACTACAGGGGCATAGACTAGGGTTGCTTATCAAGAAAATTATTTAGAATTTGGCCGAAATTGATTGAAAACTTATTTGAAGATTGGCTCAAAACATATGCTAAACTTGTGTTTCAACAAATCAAAGCAATTGTTTCAAAGACAACGCAATCATTGCATAAACAAAAACTTAATGTCAGAGTCAGACCTGAAACCATTGTAGAGATACAGTGATCCGTCTTTAGGGTCGGGAAGAAAGAGTGTTTTCCTCATCTGCTGTTGTGTCACGTTCTCAATGGTCGGTAACTTTAAAATTGGCGATTCATTGAGTGACCACTTTATTAGACCCGATCTCTGGCCGACCGCATGCAGAGTGCCGTCCAGTGTGGAGATCAATAGAGACGACTCCCGAATGGCCACTGGCTTTGGGGCAAAACAATTGAGTTTGAGTTTACGATTGCATTCAATAAAATTCATTCAAATTATTAGAAAAAATAATAATTAATTCAATTCAAACCTCATTAGAGAGTATTAATGGCAACAAATGAAGAGTTAGTGATATAATAAACAATTTATGCATATTTTCATTGATTTATTGGTAAATATTTTGCAATTATTTCCAATAGTTTTCATTGTTGTGTTGTATTCAATGATTTGTATCGCATTTGTTATTGTAATCCAAAACCTGATCTGTTGTTTGAATCGATTGCGTAATACTTGTGTTGTATTGCTATTTGTGCTCTTATTTTAACTTAACTTTCAATATAGGGTACACTTTGAGGCTCCCTTCCCACTCCATTTTTATATCTTCCCGGAAGAAAGGAATTGGGAACTTCCCGTTCCCAAAAACAGGGATTATAAGAAGTATTAAAAACAATCAAATATACTATTGAATGAATGACATGATTAGGATATGAATTAATGCACAAACGATGCCATTTATCTCTAAAAAAATGTTAATATTCTGGAAAATTCCGGTAAAAATAATCAAATATTGGTCATATTCTTTGAGTTTCTGCTAAATTCTTTCGAAATACTCTGAAAAAGTTAAAAATCAATTAATTTTTATAATTTCGTAGTATTGTTATGAGTCATGACTAAACTTGAGATAAATTCGGGATTATATTCTCGTATTATTGCACGGAATGGCTTATAAGAATGAAATAGTGAACGAGAATCTATTTTGCAAATTCAGGTTATAATTCAGGTTATAAACAAATAATAACAATAATAAAACCAATTTAAATAAATTTACATCAAAATAATGTTTTTATTCAATTGTCCCTATTATAATGCGTTTGATTGCAGTACAAATATGAAAGCATGTATAGTGTGTTTGATAAGTTGGCTTGAACAGCGCGCGGTAGGCTTTTTAGTATTATTTTTATAATTGAGTGTTGGTTTCGTAAGTATGAAAAAAGCACTAAAAAGCCTAACAATGGGACCCAACTTATCAAACACACTATAGATAAGCTTTTAAAGCAACTTTTCTATTTTCCTTATTGAAAAATCGTTCGTTATATCTTGCATTGGTTTCTTCGAGTTACGCGAGTCGAGTATCACATATACAAACCATTTGTGAACAGGATTTAATTTTTCCACTTTAAACTTATAAGGCTTAGAAATCCCGCGATATATGCAATAAACATACTTTCTTTTTTTATAATGTAATCAATTTTTAGATTTATTTGAAATATTCAAATTGACTAAACAAAAGCAATGTATAACAAACATGTATAACATAATTATCTTCAGAAAAACGAACGATTACTACAAAAAAACTTCTTTGTTGAGAAAATGAACACTCAATATCACATTTAGTTAAAGGTGCAAATTTGAATTGAGTAACTTCAAATGGATCCAAAGATTAAATATTTCCAATTAGAGTCAGGACTTGTAGACCCAAAACCCATAGGACCCGAACCAGGTTTGGATTTGGGTTGGGTTGAGTTTTAATAATTTTGACATGTATAACAAAATTAGTTATGGGTCAGTGTTGGGTTCAATTTTATATTATTATTAGAGCTCGGAAATATCGGGAGTAAAAACCTATCAAATCGGTCGGGAATCGGGAGTTAAAAATAGCTTAAATCAGGAACAAAATCGGGAACAATAAAGTGTATTTATAGCACTGTTTATTTAATATTTTATTAAATTCACTCAAAATTTTGAACAAATAGGAGGATTTTGTTAAACTCTTACTATAATTGGTTAGATATTGTTAAATTCTTGCAGAGTTCATCATAATTCAGCGAAATTCTGTAATAATTTTATTACTGCGAAATATACACTCCTGTACCATCCCTTAGCTCAAAATTGGTATATTCCATCATTTTACACTACCATATTCTACTTAAATATACATACTTAAACGTTCCTCATCCCTGGTTTTTAGATAATTATTTTTCAATTTTTTGTTTTGCAAAATCTCCTATTATGTCCAGTTATTTAATCGCTTAATGATTAAGCCTTAATCTAATATAATTTTTTCACATATTTTATGCTCTAATACTCAAATTCTCAGTATTTGTTTGATTAAAATATTTGGAGACTAGAAATTTTTGAGCCTTACGGTATTTGGTTTCTAATTGTTCGATTAGATTTAAAATTTGTAATTTTATTTCGAAAAATTTATTTTAAAAATTGTGTCTTTTATTCTGGTTTTATACTTATTGTTTATATATTTTCTTAATCATTTTTACTAGGTCAGTTTACCTGCTACCGAATTTTTAAGCACAAATTTAATCAGAAACTGGTTCTTAGAGTATATTTTATATATTGACAAATAGTAGCATAAAAGAACACCCCGAATAGTCACTATAATAGTTACCAAAAATAGCAAAGTAGTGTCTGAAATGGTTATGTATTTTGGGTCAAAAATTACATCAAATTCTAGGGCAGCCCCGTGAATTCTAATCACTTTACCATGTTTAAATTAACAACAGCCATACAATGAAAAAGGAGAAAATAATAGATTCCGTGTAATTCAGTGATATGCTAACTTGCACTGTCCGGACATGCACTTGATAATAATGTTTATCTCTTAAACACTGCTACATCGCCTACAGTACAACTAATAATAAATATTTAAACTCTAAAAAACTCGAAATACTTCTAAAAATTCTTCGCAATCCAGGGATAGGAAAAAGGGCACAGCCCGAGATAATCTCTCTGTGATTTTAATCTCTAGAAAGTACTTCTTCCTATTGCAGATTCTTAGAATAATTATAAAGTGCTGTCAAATTATTACAGAATTAGTCGAAATTCTGTTAAATTACGTTATTCTTAATTATATTATGTTTATTCGGTACCGAATTTTTAAACATAAATATAATCAGAAACCGTTTCTTAAAGCTACGTTAGAGATTTGAATATTGTGCCTTGCCCAAATAGGTGAATTTTAATCACATTATTTAGTGAATAACTGTAGTGTCCCTAATTTACCTAACAATATTAAGATGTTATTAACTCTTTGAGAAACACTTTCTAAATATAATTGCCAAATTCTGTTCAAAGCTATATAGAAAACATTCGATTCAATAGAATACTATGAATGCAGATTACCCTTTTGGGTTATTAGACCAAAATGCGAGTTAACTTTATTATCTTCATATGTACTGTTCCCAAGTCTCAAAAGAAAATTCTACCCAATCTATTCTTAAGTCCAATTTCTTGTCTCAACTTTTTCAACTCAAAATAATTATTTCGACTTAAACCCCAATTAATAGCTTTAAACAGATTTCATAACTTATTTAAACTAATTTAAATTCTGACCTAATATAGAATTGTTAGAGGTAGTGGATTGTTTTTAGAGATTTTACATAGAAATTGCGCCTTCGGCACAATTTTCTCTGTGAATTTGTTAAGGCTTTTAATTAAATCTGAACCCTTTTTTTATCCTGTCGCTGCCTATGATTTCAATAACATCTGTTCGTGCCAATATTCAATAACAGATACAAATAACATATTGCGCAACAATCACTATAGCTTTGACTGCACTAAAAAGCAATGAATTTGAAAATAAAAACAATAGAAATGTGAGAGAAAAAAGTTGATTGTTGTTGACAGAGAAACAGGATTTTATTAATTAAGTGAACTAGGGCAGTCCCGTGAATTTTAATCACTTTACCACGTTGAAATCTACAACAGTCATATAATTAGAAAAGTGCAAATAATAGATTCGGTGTAAATCACTGATACCCTAAATTGTACGGCCCAGATATGCACTTGCTAATAATATTTTTTTCTTAAACACTGCTACATCGCTTCTGTACACACGCTAATAAATATTTAAACTCTAAAAACACCTGAAAATCATCGCAATCACGGGGTGAGTAACGGGGTACAGTTCAGGATAACCATCACGGTGATTTTAGTCGATAGCCTTAACCTAAGGACCCCATAACAAATTTACGAAAGCGTGTCGATTTTTGTGTGAAATTCTGTCAAGATTCTGGAAAAATTACAGAGTTTCTTACTTATTTGATCAAATTCTGTAAAAGATATATAGAATTCAAATTGTTTTTTACAGAATTCATTATAATTTGCCTAAATTCTGTCAAATTCAGATATATTATTTCATTTTTAAGTGAATTCTGCAAGAATTTTACGATTGCGAAATATCTTCCTTTGGACCTCTGTAGGGCAGTCCAGTGAATTCTTATCACTTTACCAAGTTCAAATCTACAATAGCTATACAATAAACAAATAATAGATTCGGTGTAATTCAGAGATATGCTAACTTGCACTGTCCGGATATGCACTTGCTGATAATGTTTATCTCTTAAACACTGCTACATCGCTTACAGTACAACTACTAATAAATATTTAAACTCTAAAAACCTCTAAATACTTATAAAAATTCTTCGTAA
>JAQFXN010000934.1:0-17674 GCA_034693365.1 Liacarus xylariae
TTTAGCTTTCATTTCGTCAGTCATTACTGTTGTAATAGTGAGAGTGAGAGAAGCGAACAATAAATGTAGGAATCATTTACTGGTATCATCTCGTTCTCTAATTTTTTTACTATAATTATCAGATTTATTGTTTAGTCAAAGTCTAACATCAGACCAAACACTGTATTTGTTCTAGTTTTACGGCGAAAGGAATACTTAGGAAAATACACTAATAATTATAATTCTTTATAATTAATTTTTGTCATTCTCTGTAATTAAATATATTCGGTATATATTTATTGTCGAGTAATTTAATTGATCTAAAAACATGATTAATATAGCAATTTTGTTAGTGTATTCTTTTTAGCACAAACTCTATATCGTTATTAAAAATAGTTGTATTCAAGAATCGCGTGTCGATAACATATTTAATACATTACATAAACATAAATAAATTATTCGCATATATGAAAAGTTGTCTGTAGTTGAAGTCAAAGCTTTCATAAAAATGTAGAGAAACTCTATTTAGAAACAAAATGTTTTACTCATGTAATGACAGAAACTAATAATAATTGCAAAACCGTATAATAAGAGATAGTGTATAATGTATTTGCATAAATACAATGCCAGCAGAGCTTAATATCTGAGTGTAAACTAAGTGTAATATCTGAGAGAAGCAAAAACTCTATCACAATATTCAACATAATATTGATTTTAGTAGTATTTCTCACCCTCTCATAAATTTAACTCAAATTCATAATTATCTAATTTAAAAATTTTCTTCTGAGAACCGATGCCTCCATTATATGAGATATTCGTAAAATATGTGTTCAGAGCACACACACACTAAGTTTACATTCATTTGCAAATCAAATGTAAACTCCGAGCACTCACTCGAAGCCCATAAGGATAATAAAATAACAACATTTTTGCGGAATGTAATACTTATGCATTCGCTTATACTCTTTTAGCTCTCACTAAAGCTCTTATGCTCTCTGAGGTCTCACTGTTTATGCAATAATATTATACATAAGTTGTGAAATCGATTCGAACTACTAATATAGAGTAGCGGTTGGTTTGTGCGATATGTTCTTTGATTATTAAAATCAAAATCTATTTCTCACTCTCTCTTCAATTTATTTCTACACAAATAAAATTTACAGAAAAAATGTGAACAAAACACAAATCCAATAGTTCTCTATAATAATAAGAAGCATCTGATGCCCCAATGCCTAAGGCTTTAATTAGTCAACTGGCGGTAAATGAGATGAAGGGACGGGTATTAAGCCTACAAACCCGACAATTGTTTATTTATAGGCAGTCGAGTGGAGCAGAAGAAAAAAATAAATTAATTGAAAAGCCATAATAACAATAACATTGGGGACAGAAATGGGTTTGAATAGGGTTTAGAGGATTCATAAATAAACCAATATTAGTGTCTAATTAATCTATAATTATTATCACAACTTTCTTCATTTATACAAAAGACAATTACTTTTTTTGCTTTTTCTTTGTAGACAATAATTACTTTAAGAGTACTAAAAAGTATTACTACAGGAGAAGAATGGCGTCAATCAAACAAAATTAAAAATTTAGAAGAATGTGTTGTAGTTTTTAGGCTTAACTATCTATGGTATGGCTGCCGGTGTGTCTGACCCATCACTCTCTCCGTATCTCTTTTGTTATGTCACTCTAAGTCACTCTACATATTTGATTGCTTTGAATTCTAGTCCAATACTACAGAGCGGTCTCCTCTTTGTTGCCCTTTATATGTAGTCAATTGGGGAACAATAGGAGAAAGAGTCATCTCATCTCGTATTTGGTGCAATGCTATGTGTGATTAGTAGCAAAAATCTATATTAAAATGAATTTTTTATTAAACAAGATTTGGAGAGCAGTTGTGATTTCTATTGTGAATGTAATACCAATACAACTAATGCCTAATAACTACTGATCTCCTAATGAAAAGCTGATGAGCGCTGAGAAAAAGAGAGATTTCCCCAAATGTTAATTAAACTTTGAATCATTTTCTCTTAACTCCTAAGTCCTTCACTTTTCTCTTATTCTTAAAATCAAATGGAGAGGGCATCGAAAATGAACTGAAGGGATAAGTGCTAATAAACAGAATAATAACTTAAGTATAACTCAGTAGTTGTTCTGCAAAAGGATCTCTCGTTAGACAATAGTATAGGCAGTTAGAGAAGGAGTAGAGAGGAGTAGAGAGAAACCAATTTAATCTAATCCATCACTGGATGACAGCCAACGTTGTCACACCTTATAAATATTGGAAACTTTTATGCTCACGCACTGCACTAAAACAGTACAGACCATCAGTGAAACACACTGTATGTTCAGCTCATGAAGAGAATATTCTACTCCAAAACATATATACATTGTGTTCATCAAAGAAATGAATAACAAAAACGACGAGAACTGTATATATAAGATATTATCTAATTTTTTAAGACGAGGCAAAAGGCAGAGGCGTTGGTCTAACGCATCAGTCATTCATACGATTAAAAAAAAACGCAAAACTATTTCTTTTTATTTTTCATATAAATAAAAATCTAAATATGCTTTTATAGCATGTAATGTGTTTTTCGCGAGTCTTAGATATATATAAGTGAAAATAGGCGGCAAATAAAACTAAAATATATATAAATTACAATTTTTTTTCTTAAAAACTTACCTTGTATATATTTGGATAAGTTGTATCTGTGCTCTCAACCCACAGATGGATAATCAGTTATATTCTTAGATACTGTACTGTTATTTATTATATTAAATATTCCACAAAATGATAAATTTGTTCTCAATTTTTCTTCTCTTTTTTTGCAACCAAATTGTTTTTATTTTTCTGTTTGCAGTTAATAATAAAATTAATAATTTTTCTGCAATTTATTACTGTCTCTGTTATTATTACTTTTTTCTCTCTGTTGTGATGTCAGTCAACAAAAAACGAAAAATTTATGTCACAATAGAAATGAGAAAATGTAATAAAACTAAATTAAATAAAAACATAAGAACTCTCTCTCCCTGTTCTTCTACAGTGAAAGAGTAATTGTGTTTTTTCAAAGTACAGTAGCAAAAGAATAATAAACACAAACTGTAGCAAAAAGTGATACGAATAAGACGAATGAGTTTTATATTAAATGAAGTTTAAATTTTTAGTTCCAAATACTTTAATATTAGTTCATCGCTAAGGAAGAGAAGTGAAAATAGAGTTTTTGTAGACTTTTCTTTTGAAAAGGATTAAAATATCATTCGTATTGTTTCACACGATTTATTGTTTTAAGAGCAATAAGTTTTGACAATTTTTTCAAATATCTTTTCTTATATCATATAATGCTTAGAACAGCACAAACGCACACAAACTAACTGCTCGTATAGTAATAAAGCTCTTACTGTTCGCTCACAACAACATAACAGTGAAAATGTTTCTTTTCATAGCAAACATGTGGTGGCAGTGAGAATGTATAGAGTTGTGCACAATAAGTGACCCGACCAACGATGGCAACCAAGCCAGTGATGCAAGCATAGAGCCCAGCCTTCTAATCGACTACTTTGAGAGCTACGGCAACTTCCACTTTGCCACAGGAGGTAGTTTTCAGCTATGGATTCCACTATGGATTCTATTTCATCATTGCTTATGTGTCGAACAGTATATCGTAAAGGAATGGCAATGAATGGAAAGATATGTCAGAAAGAATGCATTGAACGCATTGATATTGCACTTTGTTTTCTCTTATATATCAAATATATATTTTTGTTTTTTGCTATAATTTTTCTGAAGGATCAACGCATACATAACTTATAGATATCTATTGGATGTGTGATTGGGTTTTCATGTGCTCTCCTCTCACTATCTCAATGTGTTTGCAATCCTAACTCACTTACGGCTTATACCCTAATGCATACACAACTCTAAAGGTGTTCTTATTTTATCGTTAAGAAAAAGAGAAGAATTTCCTCTTTCTATCTCTTAGTGTCTCTCCAAATAAGAGGTGAAGTATTAGATTAGAAATGTTTTCTTCTATCGTATCGACAAAAACATTAATGGATAGACACTATTGTAACTCTACTCTACGTCACAATCGAACTCAAGAATAATATATATTCAGAGTCTCTGTGCCAAAAATATTATCTATAAATTAGCATATTGCTTTTGCTACATATGCATGAGCTACCAGTGCTAACTTTATGCAATTTTCCAATAAAATTCTTTGCTGTGAATAGAATTTTACACGAATTCTGTAGAATGTTCTGTTACAAGAGCTGAACATATAAAATATATACTTAAATTAGGCCCTAATAAAAGAGTACATACAGTACATGTTCGGTCTCATAGCAGTGTTCGGGAATAAAAATTGTAGTTTAAGTTTCTTTTTATATATGAGATAAAAAATATTATTAGCAAAACACCAATCAATTTGATAGACTCTACCCTTAATATTATTTATACATTAATGTGTTCATCGAATTGAATTGAAATAGAAATTCATAAATGTATAGCAATATTAATAATTTACGGCAAAAGAGAAATTGTATTTTTAGCTCTCAGACTAATTAGTCCTCACGCAATGAAATCATCAATACTAACAACAAATTTATATATAAAACCTTTGTATTCGCATCAGAGATAAGTCATAGAATAGTTTGGATTATTTATATATTTTTATTATTGTTATTATAAAGCTTTACATTTTGTGTCACACATTCTGGAAAATTAATTGAAACCAATTCTCATTCACAAAACTAAAAGATAAAACAAAAGTAAAAAAATATTTCTTGTGATTAAAATGCGAGCAAAAATTTATTGCGTGTAAAATGTTTATTCATTTAACACAAAATAACAAAATAAAATAAAAATCTCATTTTGTTTTGTTTTTTGCATAAAATTTAATAAAAATGCTTTTTTCCGGAAACAAATGAAATGAATGAATAAACTGTTTTTAGAAGAATAAAGAAATTGAAATAAATGTTTGATATATTTATTGAATGCAGTTATCAATTGTGTTAAGATTTTTCTAAAAACAATTGCAGACAAAAGAATAGACAGAAAAAATCGAGAGTCAGACAGAACTTTAAATAAATATCAATTCACGGCTGAAAGAATGGGCACTAAAACCAAGAAAATATATATAAGAAGTGGAAGAAAAATGCTTTCAACCAATAATTCAATTTTCAACATTTTCCACAATCAAACACTCCTTCTGTTAGTGGAGAGAAAAAAGAGAAAAATTAAGTGCAAAATCTTATGAATTGAAAAGTAAGAGATGGAAGAAGAGAACGAAAGACGAATTGAAGAATTAGAAGAAGAAGAAGCGAATTATAAAAAGAGAATAGAAATAAGTAGAGCTTAGACTTAATATAATACTTAGCGCTCAATATAAAAGCAATGATTCAAAAAGTTAAGTATAAATAATACCAATTTATGAGTGAATGAATCAATGAATGGATGGATGACTGACAGTGAAAGTGAATTCATGTTAAGAATAAAGTGAATGAGAGAGAGAATGAATGCTAACAATGAATGCCTGAGAGAGCAAAGAAAGAAAGAGTAAAAGTGAGAACTGGGAGAGGGAAAGGGAGAGAGAGAGAGGGAGAGAGTGAGGGAGGGAGTGAGAGAGAGAGAGAGAGAGAGAGGCACTCTGTATTCTGAATAACAGAATACTTCACTAACGACTTGAGAATATTTAATGCAAGTAATTAAGAATATATAGAAACTGATCGGAATTTTTATTATTACAGTATTCATGAAAAGCATCGCTCAAACTATGATGTGATGAATATTTTTTTGGCAATTTTTTATGAAAAAATCAATTTCTATTATTATTTTGCTGTCGTTTCTCATCTAAAGGTATAACTACTGTAATTATTTTTTTGTTTTTGACTTTAATCAAACATTTTGAACCCAAGGCGTTAATTGTAATAAAATTATAGTATATGTTAGAACTGCGCCCAGAATTGTCAATATAAACGCTTTAGTGATGGGGAATATCTTCCAAACAGTAAATACAATGGATTTCTCATTTAATTTTATCACTAAAAGCATTGTTTGATAATTCAACTGTTGATCCAATAAATTATTATTAAAACTATTCATTTGGGAGAACTGTTCCCCGGACTGTGTGGTCAAGTTGTGTATAATAGCTAGGGATCTATCGGTGACCTGACCTATCTTCGATGCATTAATTGATATCCAGAAGAATAGCCAAAGCAGATGTGCCACTCGTGTGAAGATGAATAGGGGTTGTGTCAGGTTTTGTTGGGTCGGACTTAACAAATATTTGGTAATCAAATAATAAACATATTTACTCAGATCTGTCACTATTATTAAGTATATGAAGAATGCTATTAATGACAAGACATCGTCGAACCGATTGGCCAAAGAGCACAACTGGTTATGTATGCGTCGAATGTGAAACACTTGTCTTGAAGTTAAGTACTTATGATTCGATAGCCAAGTGTTGAACTCTTCAAACAATAATGTTATTAAAGAGCATAAGATTGTGTAATACATTCCACAGAACAGTGTCGGAGATATTGTCGACAAATAATATATTATAGTTTCTAAAGCGCCTAAAAATATGGCTCCATTTCTGCCGGTGTCTGATAGACGAAGACCTAACCAATAGGAGCGCAGGTATTGGTCGAGATCTATATCAATCAAATTGAAAAATACGTTCGCAATCGAAAAGTATATGATTGCTGTCCAACAGAACTGAAATAAATGAAAGTACAAAAGAATGAATAGAAATAAAGAAGTAGTGAAAGCAGTGAAAGATTTTCATCAAAAACATCTGTCTTTACAAACGCTTAAGTTTTATATTTTATATTTTCCCTTTCCCTCGAATTTCAGTGTAAAAAACATATTAATTAGTTATTAATTTATATAATAAAGTGAGTGAAAAATGAAAATGGATCAGGGATGTCCAGATCATAGGTCAGCCTGGAATACACACCCGCTTGGTTTGGGCTGAATGCCCCTATAGGCCACTGGCGAGATACCCCTTATAGAAATTTTTGAATAAACTGTGCCGTTTCGTGAATATTCTCTGAAATTTTGTACAACTACTGAAAAAACACTAAAATTCTAGCTAAACTTGGTCAAATTTGGTTACATTATTCAAGAATATTATAGCTTCTCTCTGACTAAGAACTCGCACACATCGTTGAGACTCAAGCTATAGAATATTATCTGGTTTTATCGAATACTTGTTTAAAATATAAAGCCTGCATAAATGGATAAAAGAATTTTCTGATAGAGAAAATATGATTTACCAGAAAAATATTGGAATATTTCCGAAACAAATATCTTTGTAAAGCATTGAAAAATAAGTGTGAACTGCAGTTATATATAGTCTATTATACTTTATATGAAATAAATTAAATTTTTAAAAAATATAAATTCTTCAGATTCTTATTTATTTTTTCTGTTTTATATGCGAAATACTTTTCACACCATATTCTTTGTTTCGATTTGTTAAATATTTTTTTGCATAAAATGTTATTTGTATTATATTTTTTGATAGAACGATAGCAAAGGAAAGCAGAATATTCGGTACTTAAGCTAAATATCTATGGATGACATATAGATTGGAATATTTTCGCTTTCTTATCAAAAAAAATATTCTTGTTATTGAAGCGATAAATAGAATTTCTAACTCTAAAAGTACAGTACAAGCCCTGTGTCACGGTATATAAGAATTCTATGTATAGTATTATTAATATTTATTTTTTTGGGCTTTTTTGAGTTTCTGTATTGTATCACAACAACAACAGGATATGTATAAGAAAAATATATACAAAAAATTAACATAAAAGCAGGGATGGGCAAAGGAGGGGTCCAGCTCGGAATACCCCTCCTGCGATTTTGGCTCAGTTTTCCCACGTCGCTCGCGAGGTACCCCTCCCTCGATAGAAAAGTTGACAAAAAGGAGCCGTTTTCTGAATATTTTGTGAACTCTGTCTAAATTTTTAGAGAAATAACAGAATTTTGTTAAATTCTTGCTTTTGGTCACATTCTATTAAATTCTTATAAAATTCGTCATAATTTGCTCAAATTCTGTTAAACTTTCTTTCAGAATTAGTCAATATTCTGTTAAATTACGTCATTTTTAATTGAATTCTGCAAGAATTTGACGATTGCTCAATATCCTCATAAAATTGGAATAGGAGGCCCCGAATACTCCCTCCCATGGCTTCGCCAGAAACCAATACCCTCCCTGAGATATTTCCCTTTGCCCTTATAAAAGATAAAAACAAAACCCAACATGTTAGAAATAAAGCTTTCTTTTATTTTTTTCTCATACCAGACATAAAACAAGTGATTTTTGTCTCAATTTAGTCATAATAGCAGTGATCTGTTTATCGATTAAGAATAAGTAAAAGCATTCGTAAATTTCCTGTAAAAGAAGATTCGCTGCAATTCTTCTTCGATAAAAACTAGTGATTATTACTAAAGAGAAGACCAACTTTAAGAGTGCGAACAAATTATATAAGGCATCACTGGATGAGCCGATCCTTATTAAATAGAATTGTGTTAATGTGGTTAATAGAAAACTTGTGCCAAATATTATTGTTGCAAATGTTAACCAACAGATACTGTGCCAATTGACCGGTGCTCTCGAGCCAGATATTTGATGTGCTGTTGTTTTTATTGGCGATGAATTCAATTGTAGTCCTATTAATCTAAGCGATAATATTAAATAATTGAAATACCAATATATCGATCGCTTGTTAAACATTATTTTCTTCACTCCTTTTCACTCTTTGCTCACAATTTTGCTATGAAGTCAAGTATTTCTTATTAAGTTTTGATATGAAGTGCACTTAATCTTTTGATAAATGAATTCATTTCTAATATCTATTATATTATATAAACTGCTTATTATTTAATACACTCGCATATAATAGTAATACTAATTGAATAGACTTTAGCAAGAAATTCTTAATTTTATTTGAGTTTTATTTTGAATTTTTAATATTAAATTTAATATTAGGTAAAATGGAGTTTTATGTAGTTTATATAACTATCTACAAAACCAGAAAATTGAGCCTTATATAACTTTTCTTTATACAGTCTATTCTTGATTTAAGAGAACATGAATTAAGGGAATTTTGATTCAAGTGATTCAACTTTTGTTGCACCGGTAGATACTATATATGTATAGACGTATATAGCTATTATGCTATTATTAAAGTTTCTCAATTTAAGCTAATTTGATCTGACAAAATTTCGATTTAGGCAACAATAAATGTCAGTACACAAAGAATAACCAATGCTTTGATTTAAGCCAAGCATGATTAAATATCTAAAATGAGAATATATTTTACATTCAATTTATGTAAAATAAATTAAATGTTGTGTGCATTGACTATAAGAATTTGATATTAGTTTATAAATGATATTAAGCAGACTCTTCAATCCTTGTAATGTTAAAACACTGCATTTACAATTTCGTGTCATTGTGTCATTGCAATTATTCAAGACATGCCAAAATAATCAGTTTCTTGTAGTAAATTAATTTACGAAATTAAATATATTTAACGATGGCCAAGGTTATTTGAATCAGTGGTTATAAAAATATTTTGGAAAGTATATGGAAGGGTTAGTTTTCTTTTAGTTTAAATGATTAAAGTCATTTTTTAATTATATTTTTTCAAAATGACTTAATTTGTAAATGATTAGAACGATGAAAGAAATGATATATAAATATAACAGTATAAATTCACATAATAAGACAAAAACAATATTTGACCTTCCCGCTTATAAGAAATAAATCAATTTTTGATTCAGGTAAAATTTGGTTTAAGCCAAAGTTATTCATTGCCGAACAAAGTCGCTTAAATCAAGAACAAACTGTATAAATAATAATTTGAATAGAAATGTTGTTTTATTGTTATTTTTCTAATTTATCTATAATATTATATTTATTTTATTATTCGAAAAGCTTTTAATCAGAAAAAAATATTTTATTTTGGATAAAAATGATTAATTTCAGTGAATTGTGTTTTATATATTTAGTTTATGATAATTTGTTAACGAAATTACATTTGCATAATATTAATATAAAAAATGAACTCAAAAAATAGATACAAACTAGATTAGTTTATTATGAATACCCTATTATAGTACTAACTCTTATTAAATGTCCAGATACTGATAAATTATAATTGAAAATAATTAATAATATTCAACATTTAGTATTAAATAAATGCTAAACTATGATCTCTTATTTCAGAAGCGTAAATAAAAAATGTCCTGATTAAACTTATCTGTACAATATTTGGAAAATTTATTAGAGACAGTATATTATCATTAGAATAATCTTGATTATACATCAGGGATGGAGAAAGTGTGTCCAGCCCCTAATACCCCTTGTGATTTAGGCCTATACTCCCATAGACCATTCACGAGATACTCCCCCTCAATAGTAATTTTGAGAAAACGGCGCCAAATTCTGTTAAATTCTTATCTAAATTTTGGAAAAATAATAGAGTTTTATAAAATTTTTGCTAATTTGGGTCAAATTCTGTTAAATTCCTACAGAATTAGTCGAAATTCTGTTGAATTACGTCATTATTAATTGAATTCTCCAAGAATTTGAGGATTTAGTGAAATATCTTCCCCTGGATCCACCTGTCCAAAATATGTGATGTTACAGCCCGGAATACCCCCTCTTGTTGAAGAAGAGTGATAATAGTATGCAGTACCTAACCCTAAGAATATATCACCTAGGTTTACATGGGCACCCTGAGATTTTGTCACTTACATATTTTGATCACATATAGGGTTTAAAATGGAAAAAACCTCAAAATTTAATCGCCATCTGAAACCTGGCAATAGTTATAAAAGCCATTCCTTAATTTCCTACACTAAGCGAAATTGAAAGCAGTCTAATTATCGAGAAGCTTGGTCATCCCTAAAAATAAGAGAATGAAAGCATTGAAAGTAACAAATTCTAATCCCCTGTTCGAGTACTGCTCCAAATTTATTGTATATATTAATTGATGACATTTACACGACTCACTAAATTCTATTGGAGGTAATGAATAAAACTTGTAATAATTTAAACGTATGACTGATTAAGCAAATGCGCAATTTTCATCACAAATACATTGAATGAATGAGTTTAACGTTTACTCTGTTTTTTCGTGTTGTGAACTGAATTATAAAATAAAGTAATCCATCAAAACGAATAGAAAAGTGAATGAACTTAGAATTAACATGAATTCTGATAAATTGTGTTTTAGATGAAAGCATTAAATTCTCAATGAAAACAGTTTCCGACAGAAAAGTGTTGACAAAATTACAAAATTTTTTAAAACTTAGAAAAGAGTTATAAAATATTTGTTCATTCAATTTAAAGCTAATTTTGGACTAAATTTAAAATAAATTGAAAACCAAATGCGTGAATGAAGTTCAAGGATTAAAATATCTACCAGAGCTATTTTGAATATTATCGACTTATTGTAGAAAATTTGATTCAATACTTGAACTTAATAATTGAGGTCAACAGTCTAAAATGACACTTGCTCAGATATTTGCAAATAGTAATAGCAAAAAGCGCGCCTTTCTTAGATATCATTTATTTACTTTCATTTTAAATGTAAAATCGGTTAACTTGGTAATTTACTTTAAAAGCATAAAGAGTAAGTTAACATGTTTTTATCATATATTATAATAATGCAATAAAAGATTTATTACTTTTTGTTAGCATCTTAGCTCCGCCTCAAGTGTCATTTCAGACTGTTGCCCTTCAATTAGGGAAACCCTCAGAGCTATTGAGGATTAGAATCTTCTGCAAAGGATTAAGATATTGTAGGACAGCGATGCGATTTTGGTGGTCCGGATATATATAGGGCTAAGATGACCAAAATTTTTTGGGTATTAATAAAGTTTAATGTAATTTATTTTTTATGAAAATCAAATTAATTTCTATTATTCAAAAAGTTTATTACTATTTTATATGTATTTCAATTTCAATTAGATTTTCCTGAAAACTGAACTCAAATTCACATTTTAATCAAATCCTATCTACACTTTACAACTAACAAAATTCAACTCATCTCTTAAAATCACACTATTTGTGTAAAAATTTTAGTTTATAACTGACTGGCTATCTATTGAACATAAAAAGTCTATTATAATAGGCCATTGGCCTGAAAATGGGAACCGAAGATATAAAGTAATAATTTATAATTTTTCAAAAAAGATGATTAGAATGTGTTTTTATATAATTGTACTGTTTATAAGTAAAGGAGGGGTTTAGAAAGATTAACTGGATGAATATAAATGAAACAATAGTGTATAGGCATTCTTAAAAAGCATTTACAATTAAGATTGAGCGTAACTGAATTAACAGCCAATAGGAATAAAGTAGCAAAATTTAAACAAAACACATTCCTGCCATCTATTGTCATTTGAGTGGGAACATGCAGTTTGTTATTGTTACTGTTACTATCACTAATGGTGATTGATTCAATACAAATAATAACAAACTGTACACATCAATAATGTAACAATGTTTTATTAGTAACATTATTAATGTTCCAATTGAAGAATTGCGATCACCATAGTTACAATTAAATGCCACCGAAATAATAATAGATGGCAAGCGTGTGCTTCTGTTGATGCGGTTATGTTATTCCTATTGGCTCTAAAGTCAGCCATATTTGTTCGCATATGAAGAATGAGAACGGCTTTAGTAGACTTTTTATAACTTAACAAACAATCAATAATTCAACTCTAATTTAACTCAACTCAAGGATTAAACTATAATTTATAGATTAGACGCAAATAATATTATTTTTGAGTAACGATTTTTATTAATATTTCATGCTATATAATAGTGATAATTCAGCTAAAATAAACTACGTTTCCTATTTTTTTGAAACTATTAAAGGGGCCAAATAAAATGAGCATGTCTGTTGTAAGAGAGTGAATATAAAATAATGGTTTTTTGAATTATTTGTTCTTCACTCACTTTCCCACTCAGAAGATTTTCAATCAGTTACTGAAAACGAGATACAATGGTTTCACTATTAATAGTAAATTACAGCAATTTTTAAAATATAACTTGATAAACAGAATGATCTCTAAATCGTGTCACCAGGATAAAAATTTCCAATTACAGTATTGTTACAAGCATAGCATAGTGCACTGCAAAAGTTATTTCCCTATATTCAAAAGCAGTCAACTGTTTTATTTTCTGTTTTGGAATTATTAGATTTATTTCAATATATGATTTGACATTTTATTTTTTAAGAATCTGCAGAGAGCTATGTAGTCCAAAATCACAGGTATGGCCACTAACGCCATCCAATGCAAACTTAGTGACGGAAAATAATGGATTAGAAATTGAAATTAGAGTTTGTAATCAAAATAGTTGATTACATAATACATAAATGATAGAGCGGTTTATTACTTGTTGTTATTTATGTATTTTACTGATGAAAAATTTATTTATTTCAAATCAATCCAATTAGCATATAATAAATAGATGTGACGTCACTTCGTGTGAAACTATTTTGTTTAAGATCTCTAATTTCAAAATCCAATCCATTATTTCCCATTACTATACATACCTAACCTATTCTAAAGTGTACGAACAAAATATGTTACAATAAAGTTATTTAAATCAATCCAATGGAGCAAAAGTTTTTTTTTGTGAAAGTATTGGTTTAATTGCTATTTACTGATTGAATATTATCCCCTCTATTGGCTCTCTATTCTAATCCTAATTCAAATGACTTAATTATAACGTTATTTTTTCGTACACAAGTGACGTCACATCTAATTATTGCATGTTCACTTGTCCTATAGAATAACCTAAAAATCAAAAATTTCATCACAGCTTAACAAAAATGAATATTTATTTATTTTTTTATTACGGTTTTGTGTTGAAAAAGCATTTTCCTATAAACACATTTTTCGAGTTTAAAAATTATAATTTAAATTACCATAAATAAAGTATTTTTACCATTCTCATATGAGCTATAGCTTACTAGTTAGTTGAAAAGTCATAATAAGAATAATCTACAAGGGCTAACCAGACAAGATTGTGGGTCACGGTAGTTCTTTGTAACTGTTCTAGCCAAATATTAAGTGAAAGTAGAGCTAAAAAGCAAATTTCGGCTTGATACAAATATATCACATGTTAGGGACAATCCAAGGGAATTCTAAGCAGATATCCTGCAAACCCTTCTAATTAAAGCTCTGGGAATATTAATAAATAGAATCAAACCTCTAAACGGAAATCCAGTTGAATTCAAACTTCCCTTAACTTTCATAGTGTCAGTCAAAAGGGCCAAAAAATCTCGACTTATTTTCTTTGGATTTGTTTTTATAAAATCAAACATTTTATTCAATGATTCTTCAGTTCGACAGCAGATGTTCACAATTCTTGGAATTGCTTCCGATATTCTCAGACTATTCTTATCCTCAGTTTTATAGTTAGGTTCCACTAATAGATGTGCGTTCACTCCTCCCACTCCAAAATTATTTACACCAGCGATACCTAAATAAGTGTTAATTAAGAATTCGATTTAAAATTTAGCGCAACTAATATGACATTTATTCCAAACCCGGTTTGTATTTGAAATTTTCATTTATGTGAACCAAAGGCGGACACATGTCTGCTATCGAAGACTTAATTTGATTCAAATGAAGGTTTGCGGGAATGCATTGTCTCTCGTATGCAATCAATACTTTCACAATAGACGACACACCGGAAGCCCCCTCTCCGTGGCCTATATTACTCTTCAGTAGACCTATAGGTAGTGTTCCCTCTCTTTTAGGTTTAACACAATAAGCATTATATATGGCTTTGGCCTCCTGTGGATCCCCGACCTAAACATATTCAATGAATTCAATTAAATTCCATTAATTAATTGGTTTAACAATTAGTCCATACCTTAGTTCCGGTTGCGTGCGCTTCAAAGTAGTTAATCTCAAGCGGATCTATATTTGCTCTCTTATACGTCTTAATCATCAACTCTTCCTGACTCTCAGCTGAAGGGAAAAACATTCCCATTCTTTTGTTGCCATCGATGTTAACCCCAGAACTCAAGACATTTGCATAAATACGCTTCGAATCAGACCTTTTCTGTAGGAATAGACTCACTACAGCTTCCCCTCTCGTAAATCCATCCGCTTTTTCATCCCAAACCTTAGGTATGCCATCACCAGAATTAAGTCGTGTTGATTGGAATATATGATTAGTAAAGGGCTGTAAATTGATATTAGTTCCGCCGACTATAGCCTGTTCACACACTCCTATTTTTGAACAAATGTATAAATATTTAAGCAATGAATTCCAAGACAACTCAGTTAAGACAACAATTAAAAATTCATTTAAATATAACTTTTAAACTCATAATTAATTATTAAATATCGATTCATTTAATTTATGCTCATATATAGAGTATTTACACAAACCTAATCTCAAGTCATTAATGGCCACATTGAGTGCAACCAAACTGGAAGAACATGCCGTATCCATCGTTATCGACGGACCCTTGAAGTCAAACACAAAAGAAACTCTGTTTGCATAAAGACATTTCGCATTTCCCGGAACCCAAAGCAATGTATCTGTCATTGCATTCTGAGAGTCGGGTTGTGTTTCCTCTGGTATTCCGTCGGGCATTCCGAACGACGAGTACCCAATGTAGACACCGGTTTCAGTGCCACGAAGTGATTGCGGATTAACTCCTTTAGAAAATACAGTACATATAGAGTAACTTATGTTGGGTTACATTATATTACAAAAATCCTTTGATCAATACCCGCATCAATTATAGCTTCATAAGTAGTCTCCAACAGAATTCTTGACTGCGGATCTATACTATCGGCCATTTTATCCATTATTCCAAAGAAAAGTCCATCAAATTTTTCAATGTCTTTCAATTTGCCCATATGTGGGATCATTCCATACAAATCTATATTAACATAAAATTAAAAGAACATGAACATTTAAATCACTAATTTATATCTATTTAAATATCTATATGTAATCTTTATACTTTGAATCTTAATATTGTTAGTTTTAATTATTCTATTTATGTAATATTTATAATTTTATTTCTAAATTCTTCATTCATACAACAATTTTTTAATACAAGTTTTACATTAGGAGTGGCCAAAGACTTTAAAATTAAGGGACATTGTTACTGATAAAGCGTCAAAGTTAGGGAATGTGTGGGGGGATATATTTTCGAAACAGTCCAATTATTGCTTTAAAAATGGTATTGCTTCTATTTATTCATTCTCCACTAGGGATGGACAATATGGGTATAGTCAGTAATGGTCGATTCTGATTTGAAGGAATTATTTTGAAAAAATTGTTCAGAACTCAGGGGCAAACTTATGACGCAAGCGAATCTATATTCTACTTTTCTTCGAAATCGGAAATAAAAATACGCCTTCGACTCAAAAAGTCAGGAAACATATTAGCTATACCTCCTTGGCTACCCCTGCTTTATAACTATAATAGTTTACATTATCATGTAATAAACTAATTCTATACAATACCTGTAGGCCAGCGACGATTGTCTGCTGTAATCATATCCACCTTATTATATAAATTACTCGCAAACTCGTCAGTCGTGTCAGACTCTGGTAGACGACCACTCATGCCAGTGATCACTATATCTTCGGTAACAAGCGTTGGCAACTTGACCTGAGGAGACATTCTCACAAATCTGTATATTTATTTTGTTTGGTTTAAAACAAATTTTAAGAATATTGAAATTCTTAATTTCTCAAAATTTATTTAATAAGATTCAAAAAAATAAACACAAAAATCGATAGTAAAAAAGTTAGAAATCTTAAACTTTGAAATTGCTTTATATAGGTTTATCACATTGAAAAATGTCTATATTTAAAAAATATTCCACAAGAAAATAAAAATTATTATTTCATAACAAATTACTGGTATTTTAATAAAAAAAATGTTTAAATAATTTGAGGGAATTTTTTTCTTATATATAACTATTTGACATCAAATTCCAATAATCATATAATTAGAATCGATTCATAGTCTAAGCATTAGACGATTAAATACATTATAAATTTTATTTAACAAATTCTTAGATATTGTTTCAATTATTATTCAAAGTCACTTAAAATCATAACAAAAATTTTGTGTTTTTTTTATCTCCCCATTCGAAGAAACTGCGATGATAGAATCGGGAACATTCAGATTTCTTATTACTGCGAAATGATGAAATTAATAGAAAAAATTCTATAATATTTATACATAATTTATGATAAACAATCAAATAAATCCAGCTTATGTTGAGTTGCCCCTGATTCAATCAGAAATCTCAAGACTATATCTTGTAACTAATATTTTCTTGATTTACTCCCTTAATTATTTCTTATAGTAATATATATTTAAAATACTAAACTTATTACTGCACACTTCCGTTTGAATAATTGCATTTATGAATAAGTTTTTTGATTCATTATTATTGGTCAAAAAACTTATTCATAAATGTAATTATTAAGAGATTAAACCAAGAAAATATTAGAAACAAGCTATAGCCTTGAGATATCTGATTGAAAAGCGAGTAACTCAATATAATCTGAATTTTTTATTGTTATTTATGATCACTGCTGTCTTATAAGAGTGTATAAAACACCTGACGACATGCATTAATGCACAGGGTACAATATTTTGTATTAAAA
>JAQFXN010000935.1:0-17663 GCA_034693365.1 Liacarus xylariae
ATTATTGTTGATAAAAATTATTATCAAATATTAATACAAACTATGTATGACTTGAGGCTATTTATTTATTTGAATAATTTTCAGCTCAAATTAAAAGACTCGAAAACTATGTGTTTATTTTAACGCTAATCTCCAATTAAATTCATTATATATTCATAAATGCAATAAATGAATCAAAATTATTAAATAGAAAAACAAGAATTGAAAGAATTTTTAATTTAATTACTATTATGAGTGCATTAAAACATAGAATTAATTCTGAATAGAGATATGAAAAGAGCTCTCATCCATCACAACCATTCATATATAAGATTCAATCTTTTTTCACTCTTATTCTCAAGCCTTACATCTGAAATATAATTGTGAGCACAAAAAATAAGTATATTTCTAGAATACGGTATATGTATTGTATTGTTTGATAAGTTTTGCATTAATAAGTTTAAATTAGCGCTGTTTCGCCAGAAGCACTTCAACAATACATAATTATATTCAAACCACTAGTAATACAAAAGTACTAAACGAGAGCTCAATTTTTTCTCTTTAGTTGTACTGAAAATAAAATTAAAGTATTCTAAAAAAAAGATATGAAAAGAAAGAATATGTGAATTAATAATACAATAATATATATAAAGATGTGATATTATAGTTATTTAAATGATTAACAGAAAAGCATAAAAACATGATTTGAAATCCTTTTTTTTCCTTTTATACTTTTTTTTACTATTTTATTATTATATCTCATTCATTGAATGGGTTTATGTAAAAGAAAAACATTGGAATATATCACTCAAAGATGATAAGTCTCAGCAGAATTGCATTTATTTATTAAGAATAACAACCAATAACAACATAAAGGAATATAATTTACCGTAATTGTGCCTCTAATACACAAATAATGATAACTCTTATGTAAAATATGCAGTAGTGTTGTGACCCTATCATTAAGAAAGACTACTTTGATTTACAGCGAATCATAGCATTTGCTTATTATTTATATAAATCGTGATACGAGTCGGCGAAGAAATATTTGTTGGGAAGAGAAACTCAAGAAAAAGAAAATTCATTTTTTATCTAATGTTAGACCACAAGAAGGCATTCACTAAATTAATTTCAAATCAAACGCAATCAAAAGCAGAGTTTGTTAGCAAAAAACAAAATTTCTTCTCTTACAACAAAAATATCGAAATTTTATAACTTATTATATGAGATGACGAAAGAGTATTATTAAAATCGTGCGAAAGTTTGAAACTTAAAACTTTTAAGTATTTTTTTAATAGAGTATATAATATAAGACGCTTTCAGTTCTTACCTGTTTATGCATTTCAACATTCAATCCATAGGACATTTCATAATACTGTTTGTGAAAAAAGAAAAAATTTGATGCGTGTCATTAATAATAGTATAACTTCTCATTATATTGAGATTATTATAATCTATTAAATCTTTGAAGACTAACCATTACGTAATGTCTTTGCATTTCAGTCTTCTCTGTCGCCAGTTTTTCTAATTCTAGTTTCAAACTATAAATTAGAGATCAAAATAAAAATGTAATCATTTATTAGAATTTAGTTTTTATTAATGATTATTTTCAAAGATAACTCTTTTATGTAAAAAAAAGATTTATTTATTGAAATTTGAATTTTTCAATTTCAGGTCATAGAAGTGATAAAATGTGTGAAACAATCAATTTATTCATTGAATATCTTTTTTCTCTCGTCACTGAATAAAGTAAATAAAAGAAAATTGATTTCAATTTTAACTTATGTATGAAAACTAGCATTTAATGCAAACATTAAATAAAATTGAATATTATTATTAAAAATATTTACACAAATCAAAATAGTTTTATATAAATCTGGATTTTTGTCTTATATAAAATGTTGGATTTAAATGTGAAAATCATTAATTTTCTTAATACCTGTGGTACTGAGCCTGAAGAAAGTTGAATTCCTCTTTGATCCTCTCACATGTTTCGGTTACTGTGAATTTGAATGGCTGTCCGCCCTGTGGAGGACCCTGGGTTTGCAAATAGTGACATCGATTAGTTACAAGATTATTGTTTTTCATGAATATTGTTTTGTTAATTATTACGAATCAATAACTAGTGATTAATGAATAGAAAGGAATAAAACTAAAAAACTCATTACTTCTATTCAAGAAAATTTTGTATAAATTCAAAGACAGAATTGAATCATTAAATGACGTGTAAATTATCTTTATTTATTTATGTTTTAAACAGACCAACAAAACTAATCAATGAAAGTCTTTTTTTTTAGTTGAAATTATATTTATTCCTCCCTTTGGAGTAAATGACATACTTTTAAAGTGATGTCAGATTGCATTATAATTCTTTGGGTGACTTTAATTCCCATTAAACACAACAGAGAAACACTCAAAAAGTTTGATATTTTTGCGTCGAAAGCAAATTAGTGTCGATAATACATACATTCACTGTTTGAATAAAAGAATATTCTCTAACATTATATGAATTGAAACATAAAAAATACAAAATCTTGACTCGTGTTTGCTTAAGTCAAGCAAATTAGTTAATTTGTGTGAATACTAATTAACGAATAATTAGAGTTAGAAAACATTCTTAGACTCAAAAAAAAACTAGTTTTAGAATTTAAATAATTGTCTAAAAAAATTAAAATATAACCGGAATTTGGAAACAAAATTCAGACGTCATTCGCAAAAGTGATGAATGATTTTGCATATGATTTGATAATTTTTCGTATAAACAAAATAATGAATAATAACAAGAAATTGTCAAAATCTATATTTAAAAAACATGTTTAATGTGTTACATAACATATGCGATAATCAAAATAAAAGTCAATTAAATTTAACTAAAATTATTAATATATAACTCATATAAGTATTGGTTAATGTTTATGAATCTAACAAATTAACGACAATCTAAACCGAAGGTCAGAACAATAAAGAATAAATTCAACAAATATTTGTGTTTCACTTCTTTATAAACCGTTGTCAGACAACGAAAATGCGATAAAAACTAAAGATAAATAAATCATAAATTGTTTAAACTATTGAAAGTTCATCTCTTGCTATAACTCATATAAATTAGTTATTATTAACAAACATAAGCAAAAACTTTGTTCTCATACCGGATGTCGTGAGTTATACATTGTATTATGTATTATATTAGCACTTCTTCTCACTTCTCTAGTTTTGTTTCTTTTACTAAAATATTAGGTTAAGAATTATCAGAATTGAAATACACCATCAATAGAGTGACACAAAAACAACACATTCTGTGATGAGCAGAGAATCTTTTGTCAGTTCATAAAAAGCCAACGTAACAGATGTGGAGTGAAGTTGTGGAGAGATGTGTGCTCTCAATGTTCGCAATGTTGGGGAAGATAGCGGAGGGTTTATAACAGCCAATCGATAATATGTCACTAAAGTATACAAAAAAACGCTTCAACACAGAGAGTACTGTACTCTTGGATAAGTCTGTGCGCAATACACCGAATAAACTGTATTTTGTTTAAAAGTAGAGTACCGTTCAGACAGTTGAGACACTTTTAGCTTATTAGTCAAAAAGAGCCGATTGTTTTTGGTCTGTTATTGCGTCAGTCCTACAAAGATTTAGACAAATGACTCTTTCTTTCGATCAAAACTTTAATTTTCTTTTACTTTATTTTTTTGGACTTATATTAAGTTTTACTAAATTGTCATCAGTTTTTCACTTCACACAAGATTTCCGGTTTTAGAATCTCTACTTTCACTTCAAACACAAACTTATATTTTTTCGTTAATTATAACTTCAATTCACAGCTTTTTCGAGAAAAAACATATTACAGTAAATTATTATTTTATTTATATATCTATTATTTTCAGGTATTATTATATTTTTAAGTCATTTATTAAGTCATTGTTTTCCATTCAAACACACATTTAAACACATTTTAGTCGAAAGAATAATGAATGAAAAACAATTTGGAGAATATATTTATTTATGAGAAACAAAAACTAAAAGCACTGTTAATATAGAGTATTGGAAAGAGTAAAGCAGTTGCGCTGGTATTATAGTAGTGTCAGTGCAATACACGGTGTAATTGCAAGAATCGTAGTCTTCGTTTGTGTCAATTTTGTCTCTCACTCTCGCCGTTGAATTAGTTGTTTCGGTGCAAAACAAATCACCAAAAACTTTAACTTTTGGTTAAGGAAAGGGCGGGGATTTGGCTAAAAACAGCAGCAATGGATGCGGTTATGCAGACACGCCTTGAAGACCATATGAAATGTGTGGCGAAGTTCAGCATAACATCGATGTAAAAGAAACTGCAGAAGAATGAACACAAGAGTAGGAAAAAAATCTTTTTGTTTGTTAAAAAGAAAAAGTTGTGCCCAAACAGTCAGCTCTGGTTTGGCCCGAGGCTTATGTTCATCCACTAAGTGTATGGTTTGGACTGAGCTTTGAAGCGAACGATACGATAGACTGTATGCCACACACAGAGAGCAACACAACTAAGAACTAAATAACTATTCTTTTTCTAGTTTTGGCTCTTCAGCTCTTCACTGGTGTTGGCGTCACAAACAGCACAAACGGCACAAACCAGAGAATGAATCGCTAAAAAACATTAGACAATGATTTTAGCCTTATCTCAGACATGCATTGAAAGCAATGAACGCAATAAACGCAATGAAAATTCACTCATAATATGAATAATAGTGAAGTTGAATGGGAGGACAATAAGAGACGGGAGAGTAGGGGAGAGACGGGAGTGTATGGGAGAGACGGCAGAGATGCGAGAGATGGCTGAGAGAAGGGCGCAAATTGTGGCAGACTTTATAACTATGGTTTGCGTGACTTTGATGTCTGAATGTCTGCAAACAGTCTCCGCCTTTCAAAGGGCGGAATAAGTGCCTGTTCTGCTAGAGTGATGTCATTTTCTCCAACTCCTCAATGGCTGCGGCAGAAGTTGTAATACACAAACTTGTAATACACGAACGCAAAGATAGTATTGTGTTGTCATGGATGCAATAGTGAAGAGATTAATTTTTTCACCGATATGTCAGATAATGGTAATGAAAATTAAGTAGCACTTATTTTTTGCACAGGCATTATTCGACTCCGGCATCACTTCTTATCGTTTCAGATTAATAACGCTATTATCAGACAAACTCAATGAAAAGCAATTACAAACAAAAATGAAAATTAGTTTTGTTATAAAAATCTACTCAAATCTACTCCATTAACAATTCAAATAATCTCTGTTTAAGTAAAGATAATCCAAAAATAAGTTTATAGAACCAAAACAAATGCGACTCAAGTTTTTTCATATCTAATTCATGCCATAAATCCATAAAATATATCAAAAAAATTATTTATTCAACAAAACAAAATAAAAAATAAAAAAAACTTCATTAAAAAAATAAACCCTTATATAAATTCCTAAATTAATTGATTGCCAATTCGTTTTGAGATTTTTTAAAACTTTTATCTCAAAATCTAATGAATAGCAATAAATGGCATTCAATTATAATCCGTGTTAAAAGTCAATGATTTTATTTATTATTTATTGTATTTAATGTTAAATAATGATTGAATAATAATCACAAATAAGTGTTAATAACTGCAAACATTAGAGACATTATAAAAGTGAAAACTTTTGCCAATGTTTTCACTACTTTTGCCGTTTTGTTGTCGAAAGCGAATGAATGTTTGTAGAAAATAAGGCAAAATAAGGCAATAATAGTTTAAAAGCAAGTGTTGAACATTTGTGTGTAAGTGAGCACCAATTGAGTAGCTTTGAAAGAATGGTTCGGTACTCACATCCACTCTAATGTGTGGCACAGAGCGACTGAGGCCAACATTCTTGCAAAAGAGAACCCACTTTTGAATGTTTTTTGAGGAGTAGAGGAGAGGGAGAGAAATGTCTGTCTGTAATAGAGGTTTGACTACAAATAACTGCAATCGTAAACGAAGAAGTCGGTAAACATGAAATACAGTCCTTCCCAGTCCTCCCCACCGCTACAATATTATTAGATGAGCAAAAGCCAGTTTATAATAAATCTTTACAACGGAACTACACTTTTGCATATATTTTCGAGATTAAAGACTCTCTCTCTCTCTCTCTCTCTCTCTCTCTCTCTCTATATCTCTCTCTCTCTCTCCTCCCTCTCCCCTCGCCATTCACTTGTTTGAGTGTTTGCAAGAATGAGCTATCATTTGGACGCTTTAGAGGACAACTGCTCTAAAGCAAGCAAATCGTATGAAACACAAACCTTATGGTCCGTGACTTCCATTGAATCCGGAATACTATATCCGAAAGACCGCACTTTCAGCTATCGATACAAAACATGCGAAACAACATATTCTAAAATACTTATAAACATAAAATGTAAATTACAGTTGAAATAACATTTGAAATCAATTCTAAAATTCACTTTTTTATTGTTCAGAAAATATATTTTATTCCCAAATTATTGTTTCGATACTTTGTTTTATGTATATTAAACTTCTGAAGCCTCTTGAAAATGAATGAATTTAACAAATTCTTTTAATCAAACAATAAATGAAAATAAAACCGAAAATCTTAATTCCGAAATATATTTATCATTAAATTAATAACCGGTATATAAAATATGCAAAAATGATTTATAGAAAGACATTTAATATATATACTTAAATATTTAAAATGTCATATAATTTGAGTACACCATTGGAAACACTAATTTGTATGTTTTCCATAGTCTTTATATAGAAATTATGCGTTTAGTGTTTGCACTAGACTATTTTCCTGTACTTTTCGAGAGACACTCAGCCAGAATATTTTCAATGACATAAATGAATTTAATTGAGAATTGGTTAATTATTTTGCATAAAAATATTTTGTTAAAAATAATTTTTATGCCACTTTCATAGAAGAGATGAATGAATGAAAATTATTCGGTTTATTCATTGATGAGATATTCTGGCAATGAGTGAAACTGAATGTTTAAAAATTTTTAGTTGACGACTACTGATGACTGAAACGTAAATTCTGTTTATATATTGGTTCGAGTAATACAAATAAACTGTGCTTTCATTTCTGTTTGCTCTGCGATAAACTGTCGACTATTTATACAGAACTGAAAAAACTTTATTTCAGAAAAAACATTCGATAAGAATTTGGTTAAGAATTTGGGAGAAGACCAAAAATAAGCGCTTAAAACAAAGACTTATTTATTAAGTCATTTGATTTAAGTGTAGAAAATAAAGTTTGAGATATAAATTAGGATTTATTTATATAAAATCAAAACATTAGACAAAATATTTTTTTGCCAGTGATTTATGAATTTTGTTTTTTAGACACTTTTCCATTAATTTTTGTTTACTTTGATCTCAGCTCAAGTCCAGAGATCTCATGTTTGTTAAACCACTTCAAACTTAGAGGAATGGAATTGAATGAATACATAAATAATTAAAATAACTTTTTTTGTTACAAAAGATAATAATTGAAAAAATAAAACATTTGGCAAAACACTTGTGACACAATTCTAGAATTTTGTTTAGTTTAGACAAGTTTTTTAAAAGTACAAAGTATTTAATTAGTTATACATTTAAAAAGGATTGACTAATTTTAATTACAATTTGGTTAAAATTTTCATATAATAAATGCAAATCGATAAATAAAAGAATTCTCATAAATGAATCAAGAATGTTTTGTTAGAATAGTCACAAAATTTAAAGTACCGTTATTATTTTGATAATAACATGCAATAAATAATTAATTAATGTTTAAAATTCTGTTAATTATAATTAAGTTCTATTGAGAATTAAAATACACTTCTGGTCAGACTTTATTAAAAGTTAATCTATTTTTTAATGATCCCAAATAGAAAGCAAATTAAAGTGAACTTGAAATCTACTCTGGTTAGATTTATTAATGAGATGTTTTCCTCTCGTATATATAATTCAGACTCTATTGACATAAAGTCATTCATTAATTCGTTTCAAAAATTATTTGTACACAAAAAAGAGATCGCATTTGGTTTGTTATAAATGTTATCTCAGAAGAGAAGATATCTGTATATCAGTTATAGTTTGGGGTATAATATCGAGGACTTATATAATTGCTCTTCACTTCACTTAATAAGCATCTTATATGAGATATCTATTCTTTGAACCAAACCATTCATTATATGGGAAAAAACGATTGATAAATACAAAGTACAAACCTATCATTTTCTCTTAACATTTGTTTCCTACAAAAAATTATGATTGTTTTCTAACTTTTTCTTGTATTTGTGACAAAAATAACAAAAATATAAACTCTCGTTCAAAAGAAAATTGATTTCTTTAAACCAATAATGAAATTGAAGTTTCTTTGATTGTATGAAATAAATACAGCACTGAATATAAAGAAATAATGAAATAAAATTTTAGTATTAACATAACCATAGATATATTTAAATCTATTCTGATTAGTAAACAATTTACAGATTCAATAATTGGTTTTGTCAATACATTGTTATTCGCATCGATATTAAAATAGTATTTCTGCGAAATGAAAGCATTTAATGGATAATCAGAATATAATTTATGATCGATTTCATGGCTGAGAAAAAAAAGTTTATTTGAAATTCAATACGAATTGATTAACACTATTTCATATTATTTTTGATGAATAAGAAGAAAGCATTAAATATTATACCAAACTATTAAATACATAGTTCTATAGATATTTGTATTTTATTTAAAATTGTTTACTTATATAATAATTTAGGAATTTTTTTATATTTCCCCTCTATTTCTAAATGTTTAAGAGTATAAAAATGGTTTAACTTTTTTTTATATTTTTATTGAGAAACTGTTGGAATTAAATATAAAGAAATACATTTGTGATCTTATTATGACTTCAAATGTGTTATTCAATTTACAATTGTATTGTATTCTGTAGTTTATATACAGTACTGTATAAATATATTGTTTTATTTCGTTTTTATCTGCTTTTCTGTGTTGAGGAAACAAAATAAGTTAATTTAATCCTATTATTTGAAGTTTGAATTCTATAGTCAGTCAGAGATAAGATAATAATTGTTTGACTCAAACACTGTTTCTGAGTATTAAGTAATGCACTCAACGGTTGGAAATTGTGAAATAATTAAACAATATTAAGCTCTTCTATATCTTATCTAATCATTCTTTGAAAGCATAACTCAAATCAAAATCAGACCTGCGATCAAAAATTAATTCTGTAGTTTACACTTTAATACTCTAAGCCTTAGAGTCTAAGGTATATAACAATAAAATCTAACACTTATTGGTCTTTTATTTTTTGTACTCAATTAAATTCATTTGTGATATTTACAAAAAAAATCCTTAATTAAGAGTTTTTAATAAATTAGTTTAAATTTCATTTTTAAAGTTTTAATTTTTTTTATTTGATCGGAAAAGAATTTGTTTAAATACTGAGAGTTAAGGGTGAAATTAAATTAATTAGTATTATATTTTGATAAATTGGATAATTTTTGTGATAAAACTTTTGTAAACTATTACTAAATTATAGAGAATGGGGTCAATCATTATTAATGTGTTTATATCAATAACCAATTTCTTTTTTATGTAGTTTATTAATTAAAGGGGATATTTGAGATATTTTTCACTAAAACTTTTATCTCAAATATTTATGGTAAAGTAGTTTAAAGGCATTCAAATAAACGGCTTTTATTTATTTTTATAATTCATATCAATGAACTCATAAAAGTATATAAATTTTTGATCATTGATAAGAAATACTGTAATAATTTTTGAAACAATTTTTGTTTTGATTTATTTAACTTTTCAAAACAGTTTATATATTAAATAAAAAAAAAGTATTTCATGTCTTCTAAAGGATAATCATTAGACGCGAGAATTCATTTATTTTCAATTGATTTTATTTTTAATATTTTAAGTTTTTTTTGAGAGAAAAAAAGTTCAACACTTTTGAGTTCAGAAATTTATAACTTATTTTTATTCGAAGAAAAAGTTTTTAAAAATGGATAAATTTTGAAAAATAATAATAAATTACAGATTAGGCATAAAATGCGGTCCATTTAATAGATAAACATTAATAAAATAAAACAAAATAAAGTTAAAAGCGTTTCGTATTTATAATACAATATTAATGACAATCCATTTAATGATTCGAGAATTGAATTCAATTAATATTCCGATAACTAATTGATCCAAATATTGAATCTATAATTTAATCCATAAACTGATTGAGTAATCGATGAGCTTTGAGTGAAACAGAAGTATTTGACTGACTTTTACTGAATATTTTAAAATTCACTTAAAAGACATATTCATTAATAAGTTATTAATAATAACATTGATTTGAATTCGTATTAATATAGAGTGAAAACAAAGACATCTCGAAAGAGAAATTCCAAGGATTAGTAAATAACTTCATAGACGGACGCCTTCTTATCCCCAGAACCGGTCACTATATACTTGTCATCGGATGAGATGTCACAACTCAGCACAGATGACGACTCTTTTGACTATAAGGTTGGAAATGAATAGAGAAATTGAATTAATTTTCTGATCAAAACTGTTTGAATCGATAGAAAAGCACCTGAAATATTGAGGCGCCATAAGGTGTTCGCCAGGCATTCAACAGATTATCTTTACCGGTGCTGACAAACCATTTGCCACAACTCGCGAATTTGAGGGACAGAACACAACTCTCGTGTAAATGTAACTGATATTTGTCTGGTTTTGTACAGTGAAGTACTTCAACATTACTGCTCTCCATTCTAGACATTCATTGATTAGACGACAATTAATATAACAATAATTCAAATCAAAACTCATTTCAGTCAATACCCGACTGCCAGCCATTCGCCGGTTGGACAGTAACCCAAAGAGAATATTTGTGATGTGAAGTCGTGTTGTTGTAGTTGACGGCCCTATACATTCATAATTAAGATAATAATTAATTTCAAATTATTTTTTCGGTTTTAAATTCCATTACTTCTCTGAGATCCCAAGAACGGACGGTGTTATCCAAACCACCCGTCCATAACTTGACGCCATCGTTACTTATGTCAATACAAGAGGCGCCGTCAGTGTGTCCTTGAAATTGGCGGACAAGTGTCTGATTGTGGAGATCCCAAACAGCAATATTGCCATCACTACAGCAACTGAAGCACACTTTAGAGTCGGGACTGATTGCCAGTGCATAACAGGCCGGCGCTGAAGAAGTCAGTTCTGCTTTAATGCGTGGCGTAGACTAAAGGCATTAATTTAAATGATTAGTAAAATTAAATTCTATTTTAAATATATTTGAGAGTCCATACAGAGGCCAAATCCCAAATGGATATAGTGCTCGCCTCTCCGCCCACTATAAGAGTTCGGTTATCCGGAAGTAGTTTACACGAGCGGATGTAGTTATCCCTTTGCTATCAATACAAACAACAATTAGAATATATATAACAAATCGCATCTCAAGTATGTCTACCAAACAGTCGAGTTGAGAGACAGGGCTTTTATTTCCCGATTGACTGATGTCCCACACTTTGACACAACCTTTGCCTCCGGTGTAAACATATTTTGTAGGATTGCTTATAGTGACCGCACAAACCACCTCTCCGTGGCTCAGAGTATTTATTTGTCTCGCATGACGAGGAATCCCATTCCCGATGAGTGCGTCGGGTGGAAATGGCACGGGTTGTACCTGTCCATCAGAGCTAACATGGAATGAATAGGCGGGTTTACCACCAGGAATGGCACCGCCAAAGCCGGGCCCTCTCATAGACGGATGGGGGTCTGCATACCCGCCCACCTATTGTCACCAATAAAAAAAAAAAGTTCAATAATTGCTGAGTAAAGGAGTTAATGCTTTAAATGCATACCAAACCCCTTGAATATGAGTTGAGTGCAGGAGAGATGTTGTTATGCAAAGCCATGCTCTGTGAATAGGCAGCCGCAGCGGCCGCTGTGCTCAGATCTGCGGGCAGGTGTGGTGCGCCTCCCGGTCCGCCATGAAGTGAATAGGGATATGGAGGACCTGAAGTACAAATACATTGTTATAGACTAACCAATTATATTCAGTAATCGCTTTTCAACTTCTCATACCGAGTGGGGGCTTAGGTATGGATTTCATGCTACCAGAGCTCGTAGGCGTAGTTGGCTTAGGAACGGGTGTCATCGACTTCTCGTTCTGTTTTCAGTTAAATATTATTAGAAAAAATAAAATGAATTCAAAATTAATTCTTTTTTTTTAAACAAATACCTCTTTGTGTTTGGAAGAGGGAGTGCTTGAGTTCGAGGATATACTCGAATGTGGACTATGAGAAGTGTGCTCTTTCTTCACTTGTTTGTCATTGCCGTTCTCTCGCGGCGATGAATTGCCATTTGGAGAGCCGACCGGGTCTTCGTTGGCCACATCTACCACCAATTCCTGGTCACTTTTCTCTCCGTCGCTGTCCTATAAGTTTGTAGTTTCAAAAAATAAATTTAGTAAACATTCGGAAAATTATAAAAAATAGCAAAAAAACCTTCTCTTCCTTTGCACTTTTCCTTTTTTTCATTTCATGTTCCAAATCAGGAGATCTGCTCCGAAACTTTTCCCTTTCATTCGGAGAAATAGAGTTTCTCTGAAATTGGAATATAAAACAAAATAATTAATAGTTAAGTAATTGATGAAAATCCAGATTAAAAACTAAATATTAAAATTTAAAAAAAAAATTTAAGTTAAAAAATAAGATTTAATTAAACAAAAAATAATTGAATTTTAATCTGAAATTAATTGTCAGAAACTATTATTGCTTTGGGTATTTGGGGAAAATTTTAAGCAAAACTGACAGTATTTGCACACAAAAAGATGAAATGTATCTTTTCTACAACTATTGGTATTGTCTATTGGTTTTGATTAAGAAAACAGAACTCAATTACAAACAGAATTCAGTGGTTTGTGTCTGAATTCGGTTTTATTTCATTGAAGCGTAAAAATGGTTTCTCACAAAAACCGATTCATATTATAGTTTGTAATATAAGAAAAAGAAAATTATTAGTTATGTGTGCAATGTTTTGATATTTTTCATAATAATAATCATAACATAATATATTTTATTACTATTAATGAGAGTTCGTGTCATAAAATAAATGGTTCGCAAAATTAAAGAATCCAATCATAAAATGTTTTAAAACAGTTTTAACAATTGAATTCATATTAAAAATACGTTCATTTCGTTATAGTATTAGTGAAGTATTTTTAAAATACTCTCAAAATATTTAAGAAAAACAATTTTTCTAAACAAAACTTCAATTATATTTTTTATGAAGCGTTGAATACAAAACCAAAATTTTGTTATTTCTAAACTAAAATTAACTCTAAATATATGTTTTTAATGTCATTTTAAGTGTGTATTAATAATAAAAATTAAATAATTGTAAAAGTGGTTGAATTAATTGAGTTTAAGTGAGTTTTAAATAATTTTCGAGAAATACTTGATTGACTGCCGAATCTAAAACTTCAATTAATAGTGAATACATTTCAAAAAAAAATAAAAATATTATTATCACTTCAAAGAAGTCATTCCGATTCCGATTAATGCATTTTTATTAGTAATGAAAATATTTTTCTTTTTCTGTTCTAATATATACTGTCGTTATATATACTCTTATAAGTTATTAAGCGCTTAATTAATGCAAAATCAATTAAGAGTTCACTAATTATAATAACTGCAGTGCGAGTGAGTCTATGGGAATAGAATTTTAATTTTTGATATCTCTTAAGTTAACTGTAATCGATGTGAGAATAGGGGAAAAATTTAAAATTCATTAAAAATGAATACATTTATACATTGATTCGAATGTTAAGCAAGTTTTTAAAGAAGTTTTATTTGATTTGAAAACGAATTCCATATTGAGTTGAGATATAAATTGAATGCAGAGTTAGAGTAGTGTACTGTAGAGTAATATATAATATCATTCATATCTTTATTCCCTGATATTAAGGGCTGTGAATAATAATAATCGCTTAGTATTTGCGATCGATGTATGAAATGTATTGAATAAACTATTGATAGCATTGATGGCAATTTTGTGAGCCATACATAATGAAAGGCATTGCAATAATTTATTTTTGAATGGATGGCACAGCGGAGAGCAGTGCGAGAGCCAGTAGTTCATCCCTTTTGGGGACTAACTTATTGAATTAGTTGGAAACAGATTTGGGAATGGAATCGGACTTAAATGTATACATCAAAGCATATCAAGCATTCATTTTTGTCAGCGATGAACAGCCAAATTACACTCTCGACTCCTCCCAACAGCCAATTTCCTGAGTGCAAAGCGTTTTCTTTGCCCGCTTTACCCCCCGTAAAGCTACTTTCCTGCTAATCTCCCCCCACATCAAAGCCAGACAAGTCGTTATGCTGTTGTGCCGGTTCTGTGCCTGTGTGTTGTGCTCGTAGTGAGTGTTCAGTCGTTCCCATCCCTGTACACAATGGCAAATGTATAAACACTATAAAACCAGATGCGAACACAGCCAACACTACTACTCCGTTACAGAAACTCAATCATGCGATTCATGCGAGTCTAAACCCATTTGAAATGGTAGAGAGCCTTCCATAGCAGCCATACCGCCCGCAGACTCGCATTGCTCTGAACCTCATACTGTCACTAACACAACACTGCCAGCACTGGTACACATACTACACCACTTGTACCTCCATAACCAACTAAAACCAGATATCCCGCATCGCTCTGACCTATCATTAATTGTCGAAACTTCACGTCATCACTAGTCCCACAATTCTGTTCCCATTTCTGTCTCATACACAATATGTTCTTCAATACACTTATCCAAAGCTATCTATAAAAAGATGTTTTCATTGATACCTCTCTTTCAAGTGAGTTTGAAAATCAGCTCAAATGAAGAGTCAAACAAAAAGAATGCGTTTTTCTTTCTTTTACTCAAATATTGACTCATTTCTAAAGAGGAATTCATTTCAAAGTTTATAAGAAAAGAGAAACAAAAATCAAATTTAAATAAGAAATAAATAATTTTTGATTTTATTTAGTATTGAAATACAATTCATGTTATTATTCGGCATATGATTTGCCAGAAGTAGTGGTTAAACATGATTTTGACATTTAGTCTTCAAACCCACGTTCATTATATAGAGTGGGGTCACGAGTTGGCAACTTTTCAAGGGGAGGGAGAGGGTGGGGGTATCAGTTCATTACCCATCCATGCATTTCCTCTGAGGCCAAATCTCGTCCGTTTGGTTTGAGTATTGAGTCTAAAACGCAAATTCGCTTTGCGTTATGGCTTCGATGATAAGGATAAAGGGGCTCTTTATTATCACAGATTATTGTATTAAGAGGGACAGAACAGGTGCCCCTCAAACTCCCCTCTCCGCCACTACTACACTCTATACACCCCTACAATGAGCAGAGCATATATTAGGAATCAATGGTCGGCACTGTCGTAGGGGTCGGGCGCGTCATCGCATCCGTTCGTATACTAAACCACAATCAGAACGCATACATTGCATACTAAACAGGCGTACATTGCATACAGTGGTGTATAGCTGTATAGTATGTATGGCTTAACTGACGGCAATAATTGCCATTCATTCACATCATTCTCATGCTGTTCACCGTTCACTGGCATTGCATTCATTTAGATTAGTAAACATTAGGCCAGAGAGCAATCTATTGTGTGACAGCATTAGTGGCAGTGGTAGCACTTGCACAGACACAACACTGTACTGTACTTGCGCTCCAACTAATTAGCAAACAATATCTTTTGGAATAAAACTTTGCATAAAAGGTATAAAAGTTTGAATGCATTAAACATTAAGTTTTGATTTTGTTTTTGCAAATTCTTTGTCTGTCTATTGATTGAAACGAATAATAATAGAAACCCAACACTTGAGCCTAACTTTTGCGCTAACATTAATTTGAGCAGAATTTCCATTTGGAATAATGTGTTTTTAGTATTGTATGAAATGCTGCAAAATGTTGACAATAAAATAAAATAAAAATTCATAGAAAACTGACATAATTTTTACAAAAATTATTTTTCTGTCAAAAAAGAGTGAAAAGAATAAAAATATAAAAAATAACAATTTGGCAAAAAAGCGTTAATTTTTCAGTGCAGAAGCTAAGGAAGTAGAGATGGTGTTTCTGGTTTGGTGCACATGAATGCATCAGTCATGCATGCGTAACACCATTTGCTGTAATACTTACACCAGAGATAGAACCTAATGATTCAACTCATTTTAGGATATAAATTGTCTTAACAAAGGGCACGCAAAACAACTATTACAAGAATTGAAGGGAATTGAAGGTTTACGCCCGATATGAACGCCAACAACCAGATAGACAGAGAGCACAGGCACTGGGAGGCAGAACAGAGAGAAAGAGTAAAGAGTAATGTTAATGTTATTTGTATGCAATGCAGTGAATGTTTAAGCTTATTATTACTACACTATGCCATAGTATGCCATACCATCTGCAGTGGTTTCCATAATAATGATCGCTATGTTCTCCTTTACTCGTACTTCACTTACAGCGCTCTAACAATACATGCATGCGATGTAAGGTCTGTGTTAATTCATGCAATATTAAAACTAGAAAGTGTGTAAAAGTGTACCACTTTTTCAGTATTATATACAGTAGTCTATTGTAAAGACGAGTGCGATTGCGGTGAAAATTTGCAACAAATCATTGATAGAAAAAATGCTAACGATTTGAATAAATGTAAATAAGATATTATTATTATTCTTATTATAGTTTGATTTTTTATGCTATAAAAGCAAAATACTTGAAATGAAGCAAAAAAACAAAAGAATAATAAAATATATTAATTCGATGCAAATTTTAAAATAAATATTTCATTTCAAGTCATAATTGAAATATTAGTCTTTTGATAGAAAAAAAGAAATCAAAGCTAAGTTCACATCAAAATTCAGGCGTTATTCACTCATAGCCTCCAGTTATCTCTGGAACGAACGAAAGAACTGGTCGTGAAATGAAGTTTTAAAAAGCCTGAGACTCAGTAATAAGAAGAAAAAAAATTAAAAGTGCGGTAGAGTAGGAGAACCACCCAATCCTATGGGATTCATCACTTTTATCATTTATACGTTTATAACGCATAACATTATATATAATATCATTTATTTGAGGTAATGATAGCGTACGGCGTATTCCACTTGAAGTACGGCTAACGTGTATAGAGTACTGCAGTTTATTAAGTCTAAGCAATATATCGTATATATTATCAACTTTTGCTGCAATTAAGTCATTGCATCCGTTTCTATATGTACGGCAACTGAACCACAATCATAAGGCATTCATTGCATACTAAACAGTCATACACTCGATGTATGCATTGGATTAACTAAACTCAATGATTGGCACAAAGCAAACATCCAGTTCTGTCATTGCGAACATATAATAATTGATTGAATATTTATATAAAGACAATAGATTTAGAAATAGATTATTATTTTCGATTAATTTACTTATTGTTTACAGGAGTTATAGAACAGAGTTTTTGTATAATTTAAAATAAATTATTTATAAAAAACGAACAAATATTTCTATCAGTACTCATACCTCTCTTCTATCGTCTATTGTGTCGAAAGAGAAGACATCAGAAGAACCGAAAATAAATTTATTAAAAACACATTTATTCGACATTTGATTGATA
>JAQFXN010000936.1:0-17648 GCA_034693365.1 Liacarus xylariae
TCTCCCCCTCTCCCTCTCCCTCTCTCTCCCCCTCTCCCTCTCCTCTGTCTCTCCCTATCTCTCTCCTCTGTCTCTCCCTATCTCTCTCCTCTGTCTCTCCCTATCTCTCCCCCTCTCCCTCTCCTCTGTCTCTCCCTATCTCTCTCTCCTCTGTCTCTCTCCCTCGTGTCGCAATATTAACCGAAATTTTTTGGTCAATCTATGCCTCAGTTCATCATTAGATATAGACATCAATATATGAAATGAACTGACCATCAAATGTGGGCAAAACACAGAATTTGATGCACTCATGATATTATTGACTGATTTTATAAGTAGTGATTCAGATCTTCATATAATTCATATCAAAAAATAAATGTTCTGTTCATAGAATAGTCCATCAGAACAGACATATCAGAGTAACAAAAGAGTGAAACTTAGAGTTCATAAAACGTATTAATAATATTTAGTCTAAGGTCTGCTTCAATACTCGCTTTACAATCGCGATATGAAAACTGAAATGCATTAGAAATGAATAAAAGCCAATAATTTAATGCAATTCTTTCAAATAAAAAGATTTTGTCTGATTTGAAATAATAAGGTTTGTGTGTATACTATAATCATTAGAGTCTAATGTATTTCGAAACACAATAATTGATTCATAAATAAAATACTTTTACAACATTTTAAAAAATCAAAGAATAGATTACATTGAAGTCTCACAAGGATTTGACACAAACTATCGTAATATACTGTATATAAAATAAAATTATTCTTAATCATTCTTAAAGTTAGTAATGGAATATTCTTTGAACAAATCTTTAATATGAATGCACGTGAATAGCCTGTAGTCAAATATTTATTTTTAAAATTTGCTTTAAAAAAACAAGAGATTATATATTATTCTGTCGCTAATCCTAACCAATGAGATATAGAAAACGACTGTAAAACATATTTATTATTCATATTTTAAGTTATTGTGTAAAAATTATAGTTTTTCTAAGATAATGAAATGACATTATTAAAAATTCAAAGAGTGCATATTCATTTTTAAATTAATATATAGTTTGGAACAAAAAAATCAGTATTTGGATAGAATCTGTGTTTGAAAAATAATTACTACCGGTGATAACTGTATAGCAGAATACTTTGTAATTCTTTATTATAAAACGATAGCTTGCTAATAAAAAAATTCTTATTTGTAAATATTATAAAATGATACTATGAAAGTTTTACATTATCTCAAATTCAATTGTTTAATTGAAATTCTAACTTTACAAGCAAGAACATATATTTTGATCATCCTGCATCTTTTTACAATCATTAGATTACATATATCTGCAGATTTATATAAAATAAGAAAATGTAAAAACAAGCATATCATTTTATAATATTAGATTTTACCGGAGTTTCCTATTTAAATATTTTTTATTTATTAATTCATTTTCATTCAACGCCTTTTGTACTTTCTGGTGTAGGCGTAGTTGACGAATGCTATGCGTAAAGTGCCCGAACACTTCGTCCTTCTCCGTCTAGAACAAGTGATGAGCTCATTGCTAGCATTGAAGTGAGAACAACTGAGAGAGTGATAAGTTTTTTGAAAAAGCATCAGAAGTTAGAAACCTCCGGCTGGGCTCGAACCAGACCCTTCACTCAGTAAGGCTACAACCATACCTACTGAACTATTCTACTTGAATATTTTTAAACCGACATATAAAAATTATTTTTGAAAGATTTTTGTTTTTGACATTCTTTATTCCTTGGCCATATTTATCAGTGTTCACTATATAAACCAGAATGTTAAATTGTCATAAAAAAGTTTAATCCCTTCTCTTTGCTTGGACTTATTTTTCATTTCCTGTTCCCTTGAGGTATATTTTAAATTGATTCCCTTCCCATTCCCTTCAATGACTTGAACTCAGCTGACATGCGTGTATTCTTATACATATGTATAAAAATAATAAGGGAATCCTTATTGTCATTCGACATGTGTGAGTGTCCTAAACACTCTTACGTATGATACGTTTAAATAATAGAGAACCGGGGGATTCCAGTAAAATACGGGAACCTGGTATAGGCTATTGATAGACTCGCAATCCTCTCTCTTCCCTTTAATCAACATGACTTTCCTTACGGTACTGGGAAGGGAAAGCAAATGGATTAGGGATTCTCATTTCACATTCTAATATAATCTTAATTTTGATGAATAATTTCTCTAATAATTTAGATAAATATTATAGTATTTTAAAAAGAAATGTTCGATAAAATTAAAGTGCATTACATTTAAAAATTACTTTTAAATTACAATTTCTGTTTTCTAGAGTGTATTCTCAAATGTCGAATAAATTTTCAAGAATATTCTCGTGAGAATCGGGTTATCTTTTATCTCTAATGAAAATAAATCTGAATTACATCACATCAATGAAAATTCAATCCATAGAAATGAAAAACTAATGATTATATTTACATCTGATTTAATGACTATATTTTTTATTTTCTTTTTCAGTCAAATTGAATCACAAAAATATATGCAATTATTCTCTACTTATAAAATCGATTCGTTTCCACAACTGTTTTATCGATTAATTTATATTTTCTTAATTATTCACTGAAAAACATTCTCAACGAAACATATGCGACAAAAAATATGTTTGCCTTTAAGTTGAAAAATATTAAATAACTTTACTAAATGTAAATTAATGTCTTCACATAGTTTTGTGATTTTGCAAATAGCACTTTACCTATTTAAGCACTATAGGATGTTTTTATGAATAAAAATGGGTTTGGCAGCATTTTGTTACTGTCAAAATAACCTACTTTTCAAGTCTGGCACATTTGAGCAAAGGATCAAAAATTTTAGTCTGTTATTTAAGAACATACTTTCAAAGAATTTACAAAGAATATGCCATAATTTAAGAAAAATCTGTTAAGATTGAACCTGAGACTTTTGTTTTGATTTTTATCTTATTTTCGTTTACATGTCATTTCTAGAGTTCGGAAATATCGAGAGCAAAAACCTATCAAATCGGTCAGGAATTTGTTTAAATTGCATCATTTTTAATTAAATTCTGCAAAGATCTGACTATAGCGGAATACCCGATGAATATGTTCAAAATTGCTAAAATAATTCATTTTACGCTCCTCTGGACCTTCCCTTGACCTTTGTCACCTTAAACGATCCTTTGGTTTTAAGATAATTATTTTACAAGTTATTGTTTTCCAAAACCTCTTATTATTCTTATTATCCTATTATTCATTTAATCTAATATAATTTTTGTTCACATAAATATTTGGATTCTCTGCCTGATCGATTTTTCAATTTGTAATTTTATTTTCAATAATTGATTCTTAAAATTCGTGTCTTTTATTAGGTTTTTAAATTTTTTGCTGATTAATTTTCTGAATCATCTTTTATTGTTTTTATGAAATTCTCAATTGAATTATAATTTTCTTTATATAACATTGGTGTTTGCATATTCTATCATGTTATTATAGGATTAGGTGGTAAAGTCAAATCGGCAACAAGCGAAAATAACCATTCATATTGGAAATATCGGGAAAATAAACCCCTGTTTTTACGACTAACATGCCAAATAATCAATATAATAAAATTCCCGACATTCAAACCAAGATTTATTAAGTCTAGTCATTCCTGAAGCAAAAATAAAATACTATTGTATTTAACTAACTCTAAATCATAATTAGCTCAAATTTAACACAACATAATATTGACCAAAGAATGAATGTGTTATTTTTAAAATCGTCTAGAAAATCTGCTATAATTAGAAATATTGATGATGAAAAAAATAAGTTAACAATTTTATCTTTTTCATTTTTTCAAGACTTATTTATAATGAGTTTTGCATTGATATTCAACATAACATTAAAGGAAGGGATAAAATATTACAGAAATGACAAGACTTAGGCCAATCATCTTCATAGAGGAAAACAAAGAATAAAAAATATACAACAGATTTATGTTTAATCATTAAATGAATTAAAAGAAAAATATTTGGTATAAAAACAAATAATAATTAGATAAATAAATCATTTCATTTAATGTAATAAATCAAAATTAATGAACATTTTGTATAACAAATGATAAAAAAATTTCACAAAATTTTAGAAATTATCTCATTTTAATGAAAAAATTCGTATTTATAAAAACAAGAAATATTCTGCTCTATAGTTAGAATCAGAATATTCTGAAATTAATTATTGATTTTCATATAAAATAATTGCATAGTTTTTGCAAATTTTTGTTGATTTTACAAATTATTGTTCAAGAACTTTTATTTTAACAATTTATTCAAGCGATATAATTAAATTTAATACAATATAAAAAACTAATTCTGTTTTCTCTGTTTTTGTTTATTTTACCAAAGCTTATGAATTAAGTACAGAAGATGTTGTAATCAAATACTACTTCTTTGTCAAACATTTTAAATGAGTTCTTAATTAAATTTATTATTTAAATAATGCAAAGATTAAATATATACAGTATGTGATGCTAGGATTGGGCTTATTTGAAGAAACCAACGCAAGATATGATATTATACTGCTTTTGCTAGGATTACATGAAGGGCAGTAAGCTCATTTAAGCAATACTAATTTTAAATATTTTATTTAATTTTTAACTTTGCTTTTCGAAGAAAAATTCGTTTCCCTAGTCAAACTGTGAAAGGGGGGGGGGGTATAAGTTCAGGATTCGCAGTATTTCCCCAAATCCCAAAGAAAGATAATTCTCAAAATGGGCATAATTTGAAATTATATTACATTTTGTGATAAATCAGTGAAAAACTCATTTCTATGAAAAGATTTAAAATATTGTTTCCATCGATTTTACAGAAACATTAATGCAGTTCTTATTTTTAGTCATAATCTTTATTTTATTTTTATTCTTTGCGTAGGAATTGTTACAAAAAGAAAGAAATGAAAACAATTTGAGATTAATTGTGTTCACAAAAAAAGTTATAAAAATACAATTTTTGTTATAATTAATTGATTAAACTTTTATAAATTGTTTTCATAGAAGATATCTAATTAAGACATTAAGTTGTTTTTCATACAAATAAAGAAAGAGATTATATTTAATGATTATAAGAAAACTAAATATTAATACTAATGCTCTAGTATTTATGTTAAATAATGCAAACTAAATTAACCAGGGAGATTTGTTCATGCAATGAATACTGAATAAATAAAACTATGTGTAACAAAAAATAAAGTCAGTTATCGGGTTATATAACTTATATTTAATAAATAATAAGCATAAAGAATATTCTACGAAATAATTTAAAACTATAAATAGTTCTGGATTTGATCTATTGATTTAATAATACTCTAAGCCTTTGGGAGAAGTTTTCCGAAAAAAATATTTATGTTTAAGGATGTCATGTTTGTAATCTTACAATTTAAAATATAAAAAATATGCCTATATTTCATGGTCTTTGACAACAGGGAAATATTGTAGATTTAAAACTGAACTATTTTATAGTAGATCTCGTTTTGCATTATTTCCATCATTTTTAATTGTCGCTGATTCATACTTTTGTCTAGAACAAATACTCTCTCATCTCTTGGCACAGAAATAAATTTTGGAATAGGAAAGGAATAATAATAGTTAAAATTATTATAAAATATTATATCGATTTGTAAAAAAATTGGTGATACTTTGTCAAACACATCGTTAACAACTCATTATTGAGGCAATGTAGAAAAAGTATTATTATTCATTGTTGGTTTTATATAGAATATTCTAGATTTTTTTTGAATTTTTATCAAACCTTTTATTGATTAATACATTAATATAAATAGTTTTATGTAATGCTTTTTATATTAATCATAAAATGTTTTTATCAATCGATATATGTTCTTGTATTTACAAATTCTCCCATTGACTGACACGAATTGTCACGTTTGTCAATAAAACAAATATTCTTCAGAAGTTTCTAAACAGAGATTTATATCAATATTTGTTGAACGCTATGAGAAGAAATCAGTTTAAATGTGGTTTTTATTAAAATAGATATATCTATTCTACCAGTTATATGACTCGATGTTTAATCAAGTATTTTCAATAAAATTTGTACTTCAATCTGAAAATAATGACAAATAACAAAAGTTTTTCTTAATGAAAGAAGTGTTTTATAACTAAAAAGAAAGGACGAAGCAATTGAAATATCAAATATTTAGAGTTTCATTAATGAAATAATAAAATGTAACATAACGTTCAATAGTTTTAAATGTACTTTCTAAAGTCTAATGTTATTCCATAATATACTAGGGTGATTAAGCTCCAAAAAATCTATGGATATCAATATTAGAACTTGTTAACTTTATTCTGAAAACACGGAAAAATGTTTACAAAATAAAGTGATCGTACAAAGATAGTTTACAATCCCTTTATAGTTTTTTATAAGTGGTCTTTTATCCTTGGTCAAGATTATTTGTCTGGTTAATTCCCTGTTGAAATGTTGAATTAATTGAGATATCTATCATAGAGTATGACTTCATTTTCATTGTTTAATTAATTTCTAAAAAAAACTATTATAGACATAGATTTTATTTAACAACAATAATAATAATATTTTATTCAATTAACAGCTTATGTTAAAGGCATACATTCATATGTACTAAAGTGTTTATACAGGGTGTCTATTAAGTAACTACAGAATAAAAAAATGTTATTTCTCAAAAAGTACAAGAGATAAAAATATAATTACAATGGCATATTATAGAGAAACTGCGGGAGTTTTGTGGTGAATTTTTTGTATGTCTGTCTTTACTAACAATGGAGGGGCGTCAAATAGCTTGTAATTTTTAAAATAATTATTAGAAAATTGATTAAAATAGAATGCAGGTTTTCTCTATTTTATTTATTAAAAGATCAATACTCTGATCTCAAACCCTTTATCTTAATGAATTTTGTTGTGTTAATTGTCATTTATTGTCTTAATAAGTTTTTTGAACAATAAAAACATGCTTCATTATAGCCTTGATTTTAAGTGTTTGCAAGCCATGTCGGGGTAGGATTTAGCCACTGAACTAAAACATGGAATTTTATTTAAAAATGAAATTGAGAGCAGATTCATCTATTTTAATTGATATTCTTGTCATTATTTGAAAAATTACAAACTATTTGACCCCCACTCCATTGTTATTAAAGACAGACATACAAAATTTCACCACAAAAACTCCACAGTTTCACTATAATATGGCATTGGAATTATATTCTTATCTCTTGTACTTTTTGAGAAATAACATTTTTTTTATTCGATAGTAACTTAATAGCCATCCTGTTTTAGTCTTATGTTAAATCACACAAAAATGATTTCACTCTTATTCTCCTTTTAGTAAATCAGAATAAAATTATTACAAATATTAAATAACAAAATCTAAACGAAAAAGTCATTAAACTTCTTTATTTCATTCAAATTAATTTATTTATTCAGAATTTTATGATTTGTATTATAGATTATTTGAGAGAAAACAGTCTAAATCGGGATTTAAACGCAAATAAATCTATAATTAAATTACATCCAAATTATAATAAATATTAGAAAAAGATTACAAACTTATAACTAAAACTATATTCTCATATAATATAAATCGATTCAAGTCGTAATGAAAATCAAGTAAATTCAGTACATGTGCTCTCTATTACATTGAATGTAAGAAAATAAATGAAATGAAAAGAAGGAAAAAACGAATTTCAGTTGAGATTCGACTGACTATTCGCTATTGATTTTTCTTTTGCACCAAATAATGTTAAGTTAGAGAAAAAATAGTAGAAAGCCTTACAGTTGTCTAATTCTAACTCTAATATGCTTTTGGAGTTGATTTTTCTTCCGATCGTTAAAGAGAAGAGAAAAAATATATAAGAAGAATATATACTGCGATTCTGTTCCTTTACAAGTGCTGCCAGTGCTGAATAGTATTAACAGAAGAATATTGTGATAATAGCACATATAAATAATGGTAAAAATAAATATGAATCTCAATGTTTTGACAATTCATTAATTAGAATGAGTCATACAAAACAACTAAAACAGAAAATAAGTTGGAATACAATGGAATATTAGATACACTGAGAGAAAATGAGAATTATTTCAGAGATTTAATGAATAGTCGCAGGCGTTAGGCATTGAGAATACAGTAGCAAAAGGAATAAAAGAGAAATAAAAAAATATTCTCATAAAACATATGAGAAATATAAAACTCTCTGTTTGTATGTTTGGCCAATAAATTATTTTTTTACGCTTCTCTTCTATTTTCTTGACATTCATTGCATAACTACAGTATAGGAACAGTTAATATGGATAGCATATGGGCGTATCATTTGCCTATCACTTCCAGTGCCTTCTTAACTATTTATGCATTGAACCCAAAGGACGAAAAAAGACTCCGGACTTCATAATAAAATAATTATTAGCCAAATCTCGTAAGCATTCAATACTCGATTGCCTTTATTTATAGTTTTTATGTTTCTCTATCGAAGACAAAGTGAGAGTGAAGTGAAGACACGAAATAAAACAAAATGCTATGAAATAATAAATAGGAAAAAACAACACAACTCTAACGTAACACATAATGGTATATAGAGTATAATACATATATTTTATGATTTATAGAGTTCCAGTACAGCCCTTAGCCCGAGATAATACTCTTTGGCACTAACACTACCGGCAGCATAACCGCCAAAAAGTCATGGGTAGTGCTATTGCTATTTAAGTGCACCATTATATACATAACAGTAGTTCCCATATTAAAAGTAGATGACAACATGAAATATACATCACATTTATCTTTAGTCTCTCTTTTTATGCTTTGTATATGCAGTCAAAGTATATATTATTACCGACTCTTACTATCATTTTTCACATCAACGACTTAATCATAATATAGTTTTAAAATCAACAAAAAAATAAAGATATAATTCATATACAAATAGAGGACAAGACGAACACACGACTAAAATGTATTATTTGCTAATAAAACGCTATGTATTTTGATATTCTAACTGTGAATTTACACGAAATAACAAATTACTAAAACAATATATCGATACATAAATCTTGTTATCAATTATAATGACAATTATGTAAATACTTTAATAGAGAAGAAACAATAAATAAGAGAGAATTACAATATTTCTCTCTCAATAGAAAAAAGAAAATAAAAAAAATATAAGAGAAATGATAAGAATTATATAAAGAAAAACAGAATATTCTGTTTGACAGCAGAAAGAAAGATGAAATTTCCAATTCAATCGATTTTTTTGTTTTGTCCAATTGATTCGATCCGTAGACTAAAGACTAAATACAGTATAGTTTACTTGAGCTATAGTAAGCATAGTATTGAGTGCAGTACGGAGAATATATCGTATATAATATACTTGTATTTTAATTTATAAATGCAGTACAAAATACTGTACTGAGTTAGAGAAGAGAGAGAGACTGAAAGAGTCTGTGACTCAGCTATCGATCTATTTTTCGATCTTATTATTGCGTGCGCTTTCATTGGACAATCAAAATCAAAGCGCTATTATTATTGCCAACTCTGCCCATCCTCTCACTGATCGACCGAATCAATAATGTATATATTTTTATTTAATCAAAAATTAATGCCAATTCCTTTGTATAATTTCAATACTAATTCTAAAAGTTTTTCTCAAAAACAAAAATATCTTATTTATAAACTAATGAGTTCTCTATTGAAATATTTAATGCATTGGTATTTCGATTCAACATTAATAGGAATTTTTGTTAAAGATTTATAGAAAAAATTCTCAATGTTTTACTGAAAACTATATACAATGTATACAATATATAGTGTCTGAATTTGATATTTTCAAAATGAACGTATAGTTGGATTTTATATCAATGCGTTTAATGTATTTGATTCTAAAATATTTTGTTTTATTCTCATTCAAACCTTTTCTTATTTAAACAATAATAAAGTGCATATTTTTATAACTTGATTTGTGATCAATTTTGTAATTTGTGATCAATTATTTGATTTCAAAGATTTTACAATATCAATAAATTATAACAAAATATTTAAACTCAAGAATAAGATATCACAATTAATTGTAGTTCATTTCATTTTAACTTAGAATCTAAAAAACAAAAAAAAGAGCTTATTATTAATAATAGATAAATCGTAAAATAATGCATTGAATACTTTTTAATTTAATCATATTGCATATTATCATGGTTTAAACTTTTGATAGATTAAATGTTTATTTATTTTTCGAATGGCAGGTCAAATTTGATTATTAATATTTAAATTGAGATTATTCTGAAATTCTGAGTTTATTCTATAGTAATCTTATTGTATAATTAATAAATATATGGCTAATGAATATGAAACAAGAAGCCAAGATAAAGTCATTCACGTCCAAAATGTCCAAACCCACAATGTCCAAACCTAGATTATCCAAGATTAGGTTAGGTTAAGATAAATTAGGTTATATTAGAGTAGATTAAGCAAGGTTGGGGTTGGTTATGGTAGGTTAGGTTAGGTTTTGGACATCTTGGTTTGAACATTTTGGATTTGGACATTGTGGATTGGGTTTGGACATTTTTGGGTAGTCTCACTTGTCAGATAAACTAGATAATATCTTCTTCTTATTTCTTCATTCAAAGGGATATATCACTAATTTTATAAACATATAAACAACTTCACTATTAGTAAAATATAAAAAACTTAGAGATATATCCCTTTGAACTTATACTGCTATTTAATACTCTAATTTCTATTTAATCCAAAGAAAAGAATGAAGAGAGAAGAAGAAGAAATTATTTTTCTTTGTTTCTTGTTTGGACATATTTTGATTTATATATATATATTCTAATGAATTTGCAAAAATGTATTTAATGCAATGAAAATGATGAAAGACTTGGTAATCTCAAATCGTCCATTCACCTTTTCTAGTCTCATCAATTCATTTAAGCACTTTCTGATCAGCAAATAGTGAGTATGTGTTTGTATGAATGGTGACATAATTTAGAGAAGAAATTATTGAAATATCATCAATTAATCAAATCCTTTCATAAATTAACGGATAAATCCCTTATTCAGACTCAAACTTAATAAAATCAATTAATAAATAGTTGATTAGAGAAATATTCATTAGAACGGATTGAAAATAGTTTCAAAATAATTCAATTCAATGTAAATAAGAATTTAACGTTTCTATAGTCATCGTTAAGATGAGAAGAATTAGATTAAAGCAATTCATGTCTTATAATATATTCGTAAAATTCAATTACAATCAACTTATACTAAGTGTCGCATTCAATCGAAAATATAATTAAATAATATAACACTCGAACTGTTTATCATTAAATAAACACAAGAAAAACTTACTTAATCTAAATCGCAAAATAATATCTTCCATTTGAAAAACAAACACAAAAAATGTTGGAATAATAGCAACAAAAATAGCAACTGATTAGACGTCTAAAGAATTTCAAACATAATTTCAAGCTTTAAATTCTTAACAAATTCTCAAATAACAGCCTATTTTTATTTAGTTAACAGAGAGAAGACATAAAACATTTTTGCTAATTAACAAACTTTAATTCGTTAGAAATAGTAATCTAATTGTTTAGGAAAAGAATGTGAATCTGAGAATTAGCTAAATTATTAGTTGTATTTAAGCTCAGGCATAGCCTTATTCTTCTTACCTGTTCTTCAATTCTCTGAACGTTGAGAATTACATCACAAACACAATATACACAAGAGATTTATTTTCCAAAAGAAAGGCATTTATTCGCCGACTTTTAATTTAACGTATTCTTCAGTATATGAAATGACAACCAAATTACAAACAAACAAAATTTAAAAGAAAAACGAAAGAAATAGTGAAAGTGCACTCAAGAAAAAGAATATCAGGTCTTTGACCAAAATAATGGCTAATTTATTCTCGATTTCCAAGTGCTAAGAGTATGTACTTTAAGTCAAAAAGTCAAGTATTAGAAGACTTATTGGACTTACATTTTGTTTGGTATAACTTTTTGTTCCTCTATGTTCTCTCTCTTTCCACTGCCTCTAAATACCTCACAAAATTGAGCCGAATTTCCAAGAATTCCGGAAAAAATATAAAAAGAAAGCGATAAAACACTCAGAGAGCCGATCCATCGAGTAGTCCAATAGTGGCAAAGGCACAGGCGATCTGTGATAGTGAAACATACCTTACAATTAACTTAACAGAAAGTGGAGCAACAGGTCGTACACAAGTCATTAAAAGTCACAGTTTGTTACACAAAAGTTAAACTAAAGGACTTAAAAAAGAAAATCTTTCTTTATATTCCTCTTTATAGTCAGAAAAGGTCAGATACCCAACACTCTGGCCTATCTATAAAAAGATAACTTGGCTTTTGGCTAAACATTCGGAGAAACAGCGGGAATATGAGCTCAGATTTTCTCGCAAATACACCATTCAATTGAATTTGTTGTGCAAAAACTCCTAAATAGCCTAAGACTTAGTGACAATATAGACACGCGAAACACGCCTTTCCATATATTTTATTATTCTTTTCTTTTCAATAAAATTTTTTTTATTCACATTATTCACCAAAAAACCGCTTTTAAACTATTCGCTGTCAAAACGCCTCAAACAGTGCCTCAGTTTTCGTCGACTCGACTCTCAAAAATCTAAACTTTGATTTTCCATATAAGCCATGGAAAACATTTTGAGGCCAAAAACCATAGTTGAAAGGAGAGTTGGAGGAGGCCTCGCGACTAATACTCTATTTGTGCTGACTCTGTGTATGTGTGACCCCCAGAAAAAACTAATGTTTAGCACCACTTAAATACTTTTATATTTTTCTGATCAAATGAGAAAAATACGTGAATCTATAGATTAAACGTATGGAAAAACATATGCGGGAGTGAAATGAAAAGTTTTTTACTCTTATTATTCGAGTGCGAGAAGTATAACGTTGTTTACGAGTTACGTGTGTCAGGCCTTCCCTATATTATACTCATTTTACTCCTACACATACAACAATCTGCGCTTTCCTATTCTCTTGTATTCCACATACAAATAATAACAATTCAGAACCCGAGGTCCGAAACTAGTGACTCGGGTTTTCGTGATTGTTATATATTATCGATAATAATTCATTTTTCTGTCAAAAATCTATCGAGTCTTCAATTTTTTGAGTGCATTAATCATTAGAAAAGGCATATCTAATAACAAATATTTGTTTAGCAGAAAAATTCTAATTTTACAAATTGTTTAAATCAATTCTCTCTGAATATAATCAATAATTTTTAATACAGGCCATATACAGTATGTTAAATAAATTTATATTCTTTATCCTATATATCAAGAATTGGCGGAATTATTCATTTAATTGGTTTAATTAAATGGTGTGAATCCGAGCGTTATTTACCAATGAATGCCATAATTGGAGAAAACAATAAAAATTAATAATTGAAATGAAATGAATGAACGAATGGATGAATGAATAAGTGATTGTATGTATGAATGAATAGAGTTATTCTGGTGTAGAGAGTGAGAGAGTGCACAGAATGGACAGAATAGTTAGGATTTGGCCAAAACAGTACAATACGTTGTTTACTCGTCAATGTTTTTTGACTAAAACTGATTCATTCATATATGCATTGAATATTGTGTCACTGCCTCTCACTCCCACCTAAAGGAACTCTTGCTCTGGAACTACTGTATAACAGATATAAGTCTGAAGTGAAGTGTTATTCGTGCAAAAGCGTTGTCTAAGCCAACAGAACCCGAAACCATCTGCTTGTGCTCTTGTGTTCTAATTTGTAGACAAATATATGTTAAACACAGTTACCAGTTATGAAACAAATCCATAGACAGAGTGAATGAGTGGATGTCATACAGAAATTTTCGGTGAATTACCGTTAGAATAGAGTTTTGTGACATTCGCTGGCATTTGGTTGGCGTCATAGCAGTCATCGCCATTATTGACGGCTTCTGGTTATCAGTTTTGTGCCCAAAAACCGCGTACTGAGTCAGCAGATGATGTAGTGCTGGACATAACAGATTGTGCGGAATAGACCAACCCTTCCTGTATTTGACTGTTCCATAGAATCGACATTTTATATGCTTTATATGCATCCAAATCAATGTGTAGTGTAGTCGACAACTAATATGTTATAACTTATTGGATCTTTTGCTGGAAATAAGTTTTCTGTCTTTCATTGTCTTTCATTACATGAGTTGAACGGATAGAAAATGACAGCAAAAATGAAATAAATAGTTCTCTAATTGAAGTGTCGGCGAAAAAAGTGATCATAACTTACTTTTATATAAATATAAGTAAACGAATGAATAATCTATGAATACTTTGTTTTTATATACAATAATGTCTTAATTAAATGTATGCCTGAATAGGAAATAAAGAGAAGGAAAAGAAAAAAAACTAACTCTTCTTCTCATAAGAATAAAAACGAAGCCAACAGTTACGGGAAGGCACTGGTAGTCCGAAAAAGTAACAGTAAATTATAGCTAAAAATATACATACATTGGTTGTCAGAGGATAAGATGGATCGGACAGAGCACAAGCGCTTTCATTTTTGGTTCAGCACTGGAATGAAAAGAGAAGTCAAAATGATTTAATACGAGTCAACTTTTTTTTGTTATCTCTATATCATTCTTAACAATCAAAAGCACTCATGTATTTTCTGAGCTCATGTATATTAACGCCGAGTCATATAGAGATTAGTTAAGAGAACTAAATGTCTATCTCTTCTAAATATGAACTGTCCCTCACATTACTTCACATAACTGTGCCGTAGGTTTATTTCAGTTAAAACCCCATATAATTAAATAGAAGACAATTTTTATATTATGTCATAAACGAGCGAATGATTTACTCCTATGTAGTGAGGCTTGTATTGTGAGGTCTCAGCGTTTTATTCATTTATTTTTAGAACTCTTTTTCTTTTTTTTATTTATCTTATTCTTGTTGTGAATCCCTTTTCACTTCTTTCATGAGTAGATTTACTTCTAATGAGAATAGCGTTTCCTCTTTTTCACTCTGGTATGAGTGCAATACTGCCACCCAAGTAGTAGTGTATTCCACAAACACATAAGCATTGCATTGTATGCCATTAGACATTTTAACAATTGGTGCAATTAATCTTATGGCTCATACACTTATACAACACTACTCTAGTGTTAAAAACAATTGATGGAAATCTTTGATAATATACTCACAGACTCTCGAATAGCACACGATTTATAAATAATAGAATTATTGTTTTAAGTGTTTTATTATAAGTCGAAAAATATTTTAATAAACAAAATATAAGAGACAAACAGGACTCAAGTCTAGGACACCAATGTGTGAGCTGTGCCTACGTTACTGATTCCGACCATATTTTCGTTCTTAAATATGGATTCACCATAAATGGAATATTTTGTTTATTTATTCTGTTATTTTTGATTTGTATTTCAGATAATTGTTTGAAAAATATTATTGTTTTTAGAATATAAATTCCCATTCATTTCCTTAAACCATGTTTTGAAAGTTGTCCTATGTCTTTCAATCACTTGTTTGACACTTGACTTACCATCAATTATCGGGTTCTCTCTCTCCCCCCTCTCTCTCTCTCTCTCTCTCTCTCTCTCTCTCACACTCTCTCTCTCCACTCTTTCAAATCAAAAGTTAAATAAGCCTCAAAATAAATATACCGATGCATTTCGAATTTTGCATTTATAAATTCTTAATGAATTTGTACAAGAATGAATTGTAACTTTAAAATCCAAGCTCAAACAGTTAGGAGTGATAGTAGCCAGTAGCATTGTGATATCATTGTGAGTCAAAATTCTTGACGATCTCAATCTGCAGTCCTTGTTTTGCATATTGTGTAATCAGGGAAGTTGACATTTCTCCATAGATATTCAACTATTTAGACATAAATTGTTAGTAATTTTTAAAAAAAACTTTTTATGCAAATGAATTGGTGTTTTGTTTTGTTAAATAAATATTTATTTTTAAATTCTGTTAATATAAATAAAAACTAACACTAATTGAAATAGAAATGAGTGAATAGACTGACAAATAGCAACACATTTACGAGAAAAGAATAAACTGTAAATAAAACTTTTTTAAAGTTCGTAAATCAAAAATTCATTCAAACATATAATTCGCCAGTTTTTTGAAGCAATGATGAAAACGCGATGGTTTTACAGCATTTGTCTGGTTTTAAAAATGGTCTGATTGGGCAAAAAGTTACGCAATTTGGCAAATGAAAGGCCACAGTAGCTGATGATATATAGAGATTGTATAGAGTTTTTTCTTTCATCGCCAAATCTCTATGGCCTCATCCCCTCTCTAAAGTGAGCACACATACACTACACAATTCAAACATACAAACCATTCAATGGGAATGGGAGATGAATATCATAATACAGTACTCACACTCTAATAGCATAGAATACATACAAAAGAAATAAAGAAAAAAATAATCACAAGTTTTTCTTTATTACACTATTTTTTGAATGCAAAAACAGTTTTTCGCTATTTTAATGCAAAACTTCTACAAATGAAAAGAAAGATAAAAAGTTTTAATTCCTTCCATTCAGTGTAAGTAAATCTCTTTCAATAATATTGACGAAAATGGATATAATTTAGAAAATATCTAAAACCGTTCTCTTCTTTCAAAATACGATTTAAATGATTATTCGCACAAAAAAATTGATTTAAGCAAAAATGCATTATTTGTGTTGAATACAGTATAGCAAACAAGTGATTCGTTTTAAAAGCCCAAAGATCTTAATCAATATTAACACTCACTTCACTCCTACGCAATGATAATAATCTCTTTTAGGATAAAAAGTAAAGCATTTTTGGCGAAAATCACCGTTTAATACATAATTAAAACTATTTTAGGATAAAAACCCAATTTTAATAGAATTTTCATTTTTAATAAATTATTTTCATTTCAATGTATTAGTAATTGGTTTGTAATAACACTTTTTCAATTATCAATTCACAAGTACTACACAACCGATTCAAAGAATCTTTTTTTTAATTAAGTGAAAGCTTATGCAAGTTTATTTTTTTAAAATTAAAGGCTTGGTTAAAAATGTACATTTAATAGAGAAAAAAGAGGTTCTTCGAAATTGCCTAACGAGTAAGTCTGGGTGAGTATCACAAGTCTATGGGAAATACAGTATACAGTATAGTGAGTGCAACAGTACATGAATAGTGGAATGCATTGAGCATTGATTGGAATACAGAAATCAATGCATTTGTTTATCTTCAGTATCATATTCAGATTCATTCAATAACATTCAGAATAAACTGAGTTTATGTATTTACAATGAATTATAAGGAGGTGTACGTATGGGAAAATCTAGACCCCTCCTCCCCCTTTGTTCGCACTCGTACTGATTAACGGATTCGTACGTACACATTCGTTAGACTTGACTCCCCCTCCCCTCTAAATTATTTCAAGTATTTTAATACATATTTTAGTGAAAATATTATCCAAATAAGTGACAGTAATGTTAGAAGAGATATTTCAGTTTGAATTCGTTGTCCATTAAAATTTTCGTAATTTAAAACACAACTATAAATAATAAATATGGTTACTAATAGTTATGGAATTTATGAATAAAAACTGAAATATTTTACTTTATTTTAATGATTAAAATACTTGAG
>JAQFXN010000937.1:0-17645 GCA_034693365.1 Liacarus xylariae
TCTCTCTCTCTCTCTCTCTCTCTCTCTCTCTCTCTCTCTCTCATCTCAAGCCATTTGACCCAAATCTTTAATGCAAAATCTGTTCGTAACCCTAATTTGATTTGAATTATTTGCTGATTCTTATAATATTTCGATGTTTTGATTCAAATGATTAATTGAAGTGAAATATTTAAGAGAAGAAAACAAAATTAATGTTTTGTTATTTTGAAAATAACAGAAATATTAAAAATAATTTTTCTGAAAACTAAGCATAAAAAAAATAATCTGTTATTTTAATTAACAATTAAAAAATTCTTGTTTCACTATATTTTTTTCTCTTTCGCTAACATTACTCAAGACCGCAATGGGTTTATCACTAATTACTTTTTGTACTTTACATGAAATTAACATTAATTGATATGAATTTAGAAGAGAAATAAAAAGTATTTTTTTAATAATTTCTGAGATGAATTCATGAGATATTTGAAAGTTAAGTTTCTTTTTTAAAGAAGATAATGAAATTTTTGTTTTATTTAATCTTTTTTAATCAATTCCTTCATATCCTATATTCAAGTCATGAAAATTCATTATTAAGAAGAGAAAAAAATATATGAAATAAAGATTTTTTAGTTTTTAATAAGTTTTGTGCAAATATTTTCTTCAATGAACTAAATAATATTATGGTATATGAATATCTGGTTTCTTAATGTTTAATTTTATCACTTCTGTTTTTTTACATGAGATAAAGGGTTAGAAAGTTTTGAGCTCTTCTTTGATGAGACTCTTTTGGTGGTTCAATGTATAGTTTGAATGCTATGTGTTTTGGTCTTCAAATTATTATCTTCTGTCAATACTATTTGAGACATAAAATATTTAGCCCAAAAACATCAATAACTTCCTATCAATAGCCAAAGGCAGAGAATTTTTGACAGAAGAAAACCAACCATAACTTCCTTTTAAACGATAGTGTAGTTTTAAAAAAATGTTTCATTCCGTGAGTTAAAAACAAATAATATGAAATTTATATTTTCCTGTTAGTTTTCCAAACTTAAAGCTAACTATTTTTGTTGTTGTTAGAATATGAGTTGAGTTAGGGGCTATACTTTAAGGACGTCCACACAGGTAGGGGGAGGGGGAGTAGTTCAAAAGTGGACTATAATAGACTTCGCTCATAGACAATGCTTATTAAGATCATGGGGAGGAGGAGGGGTAAAAATTCTTCAAAAAATGTGGACGTCCTTAAAGTATAGCCCCTTATAGAAATGACATTTGTTTTTTTTTAAATTTTGCAAAGTTGAATTGTAAATTACAAATAAAATTTTGATGGATATTGGTTTCATATCGAGCTTGGTTATATTTATCTTGAAATCTTACACAAATTTAATGTCATTTGTGTTAAACATCAAGGATGTCCAGGGGGAGGGTGGTCTAGACCGGAATACCTTTACCCTTAGCAAATTTTAGGAATTTTGACACCGTTTAAGAAATATGCAAAATTGATGAAAAATTAGTAATTTCACAATTTTCAATGTGTTTTGTATTGAATAACACACAGTAAATAACCTAATTTTGAAGAATATTTCATTATCTTTGAGTTTTTTTAAATGGAAAATCTTATAAATAAAACTAATGTTAAGCAATAGTTTCTGTTTTTAATGAGTTTTGCATTAAAACTATTAAATAAACACATTTTGAGCATATAAAACGACTATTACATACAGGGGTAAAAATTGAACTTGTTTGAACTTTCCTAGACTTTTGGCTCTCGCCGAAAAAATACCCCCTAACTTTTTGGACCTTGGAAGTCCCTGATTAAATATGATTATTAAATTAAATTATTTATAATTATTTGTACAATATTTGTAAATCTAATGTCTGTATGTATTTTATAATAATAGGCACCGGCTTTGGTCCAAAACAAGCACTTCTTGTACTGATGACCGATTATGACAACTATGCGGTCACCTATAGCTGCCATAGGAGTACATTCGGACACAAACAGAACTTATCAATACTGTCGCGACAGAAGAGTTTATCAGAGATTTATTTAAATAAAATCTATCGATATATCTATCGATTGGGTCTAACGAGAAGTCAATTACAGAATATAAACCAAGAAGAATGTCAGGAACCGGAACTAAATGAGAACGGATTCGCTATAAACAAGCCCTGGTACTACTTTTTCACAAAGCACGCGCCCACTGAAGAGGTAGACCCAGAAGATGACAAATACTGGCGCTAAGGGACAACGTTGTCGTTGTTTTGTTGGATTACATCTTATAATTTCTTTGCCATAAAATTCATGTCAAATAAGCTATCATTTAATTTATTATATTCTATAAAAATAACTTTTTCTTTCTTTTCTCTACTTTTCTTTTCTTTACTTTCCTTTTTATTTCTGTTTGCATAACAATCATTCATATATTTACGTGTGTTTAAACACATTTATGTATTCATAACAGGGATGCAGAAGCTCTTCAGCCCAGAGGAGGGGTATAGTCTTCAGTCAGAGTTTAGTGGGGTTTCAGAGATAGCCTAATGTAAAATAGAGCTGATTTTATCGTAGTTACAATTAGATTTCACTAGAATTTAAACAGAATTTGATAGATTTTAATATAGTTTATCTGAATTTGGGATAAAATTTGAGAAATTTAAAGACAATATTCTTGGATCTTATATAAACCAAAGATTGGTGCTGTGCCAGGGCATAGTTGAACGATGCCAGAAATTCAAATTAAATCCACCTGGCTGAACATTCCTCCTCATCCCAGATTCATTAATATTGTAGACTTGATAGCATTGAATAAACATTTTATTTGATATTTTTTTTGTCATTTGCGGAATATTTTGTGCAATTTTCACAAACATTTCTTCGATTATAATATTTTTCTTTTTTTGGTAACATTTTTCTGGCAATATATCAGATAATTATAATTAATAATAAAAATGGGATTATTATCAATAAAAATAATTATAAAAAAACAAATAAAAACTTTTAAAAACCATAATTTTGAAATTTTTATATAAAATGAGATCATTTTTATTAGTATTGAACGACTGTATAATTAAATTTTAAAAAATTAAATAAAATCTCTTTCAATGAGGAAATTTTAATGTAGTTTACATATTAAAATGTTGTAATTTGTGTTGTGTTTTAAATTACTTTTTAATATTTTATGTATTTATCCCCGCAATTATATAATTAGCAACAGATCTATATTTAGTAATTCAAATGTTTAATAAGTGATTAATATTTTGTTGTTGTTTTTCGTTATCAAAAACTTATAATAATTATAACATTTATTTTAAGGAAGCCTTGGAATAATTCTCAAGTATATAAACGTTTTCATTAAAATTTAAGCAAAACTCAGCTATGTTAGCTCAGTATTAGTTTATTGACCTCCAGATTATTTATGATGTTTACATTTGAATATTAAAATGTACCATCTTAATTATGTAGGAATGTCTACATATGGCTCAATTGTTGAACTTTTAATCTTGTTAGCTAGTAAAACAATAATGTTGATATATTTATACTTTAGAATTAAATTTAAATATTCAATCGTTTCATTAGACAAAAATTCCATTCAATGAGAGATTAGATTTGAAAAATAAGTGAAAGGAAATACGCAAATATAATTTGTTTTGAGCATTGCATTCATCCATTTGTTTGTGAAAAGGGGAAGGCGTTTGAGATGCTTTAGATAAGTCATATAAAGCTTAGCTGAAAAAGCTAAAGTAATTACTAAATGTATTAACGTAAATGTTCAAGCAAACCTAAACTATTCCAACCCAACCAACAATGTAAGCGCACTGTGTTTTCCTAGAGTTCCTGTATTTGTAGATGGTTTATGAAAAGCGTCAGACATTGGGTGCTATTGGACTCTAATCGCAGCCTTTTGTCCGATAAGTTCAAATGTAAACAATGCCGAGAATTCAAAAACACTTTCAGTGCAATTTTCTTTCCTAATATATAACCAATAATCTTGTTTAATGTGTAGATTTCAGTTCATAGAAGTAAACAAGAAACAATTAAGTTAAAAACTTATACTGTATTTAAACCAGAAGTGTCTGCACTGTTGTGAACACTTTAATAATCCCAATATAATAGGGAAATGGGAAGGGAATTAAAACTAATCAAATGAAGAAATAGTAAAAAAAATATAAGTTTCGAATAAATTATATTTTCTTTTTTCCTAAAACTTTATTAATAATTATAAGCTTTGAAACTATGCTTTGGGGGAAAAAATTGATAAATCCTTGAAAAATTTAATAATCAATCATAAAATATATATAAAAAATAATCTGAGACAATATATATATATTGAAAATAAAACTGTGCGTTAGCTGAAAAAGGGCGAGTAGTGTCGTGCATCCAGTGCAATTTTGGGTACGGACAGCAACAAAAATCAGTATTTTTTCATATAAGTAAAAGTTTTTATTTTCCAATACAGATGTTTAAAGTCTTTATATATCGATAATTTTGACATTCATTCAAAAACAATTTCTGGACGTATGCACAGGTAATACGCAATTTTGTGTCTCGTCTTAAAAATCAAATCTTCGAAATTTATAGATTTTTATTATAATATTATATTATAATTATATACAATAATAAAAGAATCAAAAGTAAGTAAAATTAATTATATTATGCATTAAATTATATCCTTTTTATTCTTATTTATTTGTAAATTAATATAAAAGTTTTGCATTCATTGCCAGAAAATAATTATAATAAGCTATTATTTATATTTTAATTTAAACTGAACTAGTTGTTTTATTTTGTTTACCAATTAGTTAGTAATTAGACTGAATTATTAAAGTTATTATTGCTTTTTTTGTTTTGTTTAATTTTATTAATTTATTGTCAAATAGAAAAATTCCATCATTTGTTTTAGTTTATTGAATATAAGCATGCAGGAAAACAGATGACATATAAAATTATATTAATTAGACAAAACAAATAGATTATAATCAAGTTTTTTGAACCGATACAAAGCCATACACAGTATATTACTATCGGTTTAATTAAATGCTCTAATATTTCAGTGGAAACAAAATATTTTTAGTAGTTTTTCAGATGAATAATACGGGATTAGTTTAAATATTGAACGCTGCTATGGCTATGGATTTCCCCATTTGTATACTTTCAACAGAATTATAATAATAGCTGCAGACGTCCCCTTAAAGAGTTGCCCTTTTGCTTACTTCTCAAATTTACTATTAGCAAGTACAGTTACTGTAATTGTTACTAACAGAAGATATAAATTGTTACTAAATTATTATTGGATGTTTATATTTAATATAAAAAGTTAAGCTACTTTTAGAACACTTACCTAATAAATTCAAAGATGATTTTGATTTCCTAAGTAGAATAATCTTTAAAGCAGGGGTAGCCAATGGGGGTATAGCCTAAATACTCCCCTGAGTTCGAGATTTTGTAAAATACCCCCCTCATGACTCGGCCGACATTGGCTACCCCTGCTTTAAGGTAAGCTAAGTTAGCTTTTATTTTCTAACCTAGCCTCAATTGACCTGCTATATCTACCGGTAGTTGATAGCATATTTATTTAAATAACTTATCAATTTTCTTAAAGTAATTAGTAATTAAAATTAATTGAGTAAGTACATTTTAATTAGTTATAAATTATATAACAATAATTTATTTGGAGATAACTTCTTTATAATTTCTTTATAAAGTATATAATGAATTATTATTAATAATGTTTGTGTATGTTGCTATTTATATCATGTTGTATATCATATCGTGTTACTCTTGAAACATAAGTACCGGTACTAGAAAAAGACAGTTGCCATTTTTAAATTGCCATCTGATTTAAGTTTTAAATTAATTTTTGTTATGTTTCTATTTAGTATTTCTAAATTATTATAGAAATATAATCTTAATATCTCTTAGTTCTAATCAATTGGAAAGTAATAACTTTTTACAACAATTCTAAATCGTTTTCAATAAAGAAATGAATGGATTCTTAATTATTCCATAACTTTGTTATATTCATACGATTTTTGGTTTTCTTTTTAATTATACAGAATTATAAGAAATATATTCATAAAACTGTATTTAATTCTAATTATTCAGAAAAGTTGTTTTTTTTCTATTCGCTTCAAAAAATAAAATGAAAAAATTATAATTAATTCTTATTCACAAACTATTTAATCCGTCAAATCATAGATTATGAGACATCTATTACAGTACTTATACATAGATGTTGTATAAACAGAATACAGAATCTTATGATTTAATGAATTCAAAATATTCTTATTGATGTCACTGTATATATGTGTCTGATGTCAATAACAGTATTACTTATCATTTTGTTAATCGGAATAACATTTTTCTTAAACATATTTTTCTGAATATTAACATTATTTAACATTTTATTTCTCTTTCAATGATAAATAGATAACGTGATTAAAAAGAATAAGAAATACTAAGTATACGAAATATTCTAAAGCTGATACAGAAAACAACAAGATACTAGAAATTTCTAAAGTGGATTTTATAGCCTTGTAGCATTAGCTTTGGCTATAAATTTTAACCCTCTAACATCCCTAGTATTTATTCTAGAGAACTTCAAAAACACCTTGAAAATGCATTTTAGTTTGAAAATTGTTCATTTTTAGACATTTTTTATTGCATGACGAATCCATTAAGGAAATATCATTTAAAACAATGCCCAGGTTGTGCATCATATTTTCACCAATGTCAGTTATTCAATTATAAATAGGTCAATAGCAGCATCATGGTTTGTGATTTAAGAAAAAAAATCAAATGTGATTTTTGAATTTATGGCAAAAACACTAGAAAAGTAATTTTAGTAAATTCTTCTTATAATTCATTAATTTGTTTCCCCTTAACATTTTCTTATGAGGATTTCGTGTTTTTCATATTATTTACAAAATGGTCCTGATGTTAATAATTGGTCTCAAAACTCATTTTTTTGGCAATTTTAAAAATACGCTAACACGCATGTTTAAAAGTTGCTAGACTAACAAGATACAAGATATGTTAAGGGGATAAAAATTATAGTCAATTCTAATGGATAGTAGGGCTACAAAATCCATTTTAGAAATTTCTGTTGTATTTTGTTGTTTTATGTCTTAGCTTTAGAATATTCAGTACACTTAGTACCGTATATGTATTCTTAATATTCATTTGAATTAAATGACAAAATGATTATTCCCTTCTTTTCTTATTTTTCGATTAAAAATTTCAATTTTTATTTATTTTTATTTTTGTTCTCTTTCTAATTGATTATAAAATGTATATAAATGTCATCAAAAAATGATTAGATTTAAAATGAGGAAAGAGATAGTGGCCAGACTATGAACTTAGATGTTCAGCAGAAGCAGACAAATTCTAAGCAGGGTTACAAAGATAACATAAATTATAATCAAGCTCAAAAACACTCCATGTGTATAAAAGAATGCTGACATTTACCAGTATATATCAAAGACCTGTTCTCAACTGTTACAGATAACAGCCAGTTTTCACCCAGATAATTGACCTTTCAACTCCTCCCATCATATGCACCAAAACTTTGTCTAAATTAATAACTTGTTTTAAACTATTTGTTTTGCCTCAAAAAAAACTTGACAGGGTAGCAGATTTGGAACCTAAATGTTACATGTGATACAATATCACAATTAGACCTCGCTAGGTGTGTTTTACCTTAAAAGCCAGGGGATTCTATCGTAAGACCACAACGTAGTATAATAGGTATAAATTATGTGACTTAATTAAATATGATTATTTCGCTACCGCTTGCGTTGAGCATTACCTAATCTAAAATAACTCAACTAAAACAATTTGATAGAATATATTAGGTTAATTTCTGGTTTAGTCAAGTTAGGTTAGATAACGTTAGGGTTCATCACGAGTGGTAGACAACTTATGATGTTTAATTAAGTGACATAATTTATGCCTATTATACCTTAGGGTGGTCTTAAATTACTATAGACTTCCCAAAAGCCATCATTTCTCAAAAATTCCCCTTTTAAGCTATGTCCTGCTGAGTCTAGGGTACCTACTATTAAATTAACTGATATAATATTTGCCAAGAGCTAACTTATTAAGCAATTGCTTTAAAGGATTATAATTTGTTAAGAGATTAGTTAAGATTTTTAATAACTAATTAACATATTTTATAATTAAAAGGATTTGATGTTTCATACAGAGGTGGCCAAAGGCATTACAGTCTCATTACTAAACCTTTCAATGGCTCCAAAAGTAACTATTCCTCCAAATATAGAGATAAAAACCAATGAGAATAAGCTAACCTCCCGGCCATTATGGCTTTTAAATCTATTTCCTTAATATCGCCATCCCTGGGCTGATATTTTTGACGGATTTTATCAAAAACAACAACAAAATTATTTGAGCATTGAATAAGTTTTATTCATAACTTGCTGTTTAAATAAAGTGCAAATGCATTCGTGAACTAAAGCACAACTAATTTATTTGATATCTCTTTTGCTAAATATTTAAAAATTCATATCTACTCTATTCTAATCTAAAAGTTTTTTAAATAAAATAATGCTGTAATTGTAAAATGAAATTAGAATTTTATTGATTTTCTCCAATAGAAAAACAAGTTTCTCCTAAGAAAAGCAATTTTAACATTTAGAAAGTTATATCAGGTTTTCTGTTGCAGTCGTTTCGCAATAAAAATAGTGTATTTAAATGGTTTAAAAGAAAACCTGATTTAATAAAACTGACTCTTAATAACATTGAAATTTTCTAAATTACTTCGAGCTATAGTTTATAAATATATACATGTATATAAATAATTATATTAAAAATGTCGCTCTTTTTTGACGTAAATGTTTCTAAAAATTTTAATTCTCTTCTAATTTAAACAGAAATTCTGACTTAATTTTGCCTAAAAAAATGGACACAAATTGTTTGGAACAGATCTGCTTTGATCTACAATTAGACGAACAAATTCTGGACGAAATGAGTGCAATGTATGTGCAGAACACGAATAGCACTGATCTTAATATTAGTGAATCAATAGATAGTTTTTCAAATAATAATAATAAGACAACGAGTGGTGAAAATAATTGCGTTAACTATTATTCAACAAATACTACTAATAATTATTGTTCTGTCGATTCAAATATGACATTAAATAACGAAAAGCCATATAATAAATACTTTATTGACATTGAAAAGTGTAAAATGAAGCTGAGCTCCAAATTAAACGACTACTGTATGAAAATTATACGCGATATGAATACTATAGGCGTTTCTATTATAGAGAACTTTATGGAAGAATTGGGCGAATCTATACTCCAAGAAGTGATGTTTCTTTACCAAACGGTAATTGTTTTCTTTCATATTTTTAATCAATTAAAACAAAGCTAATTGTCTGAATGCAGAGCTGACCAGAAAGGGTGAACTCTTCAAAACGAGTTTTATGTTTGGGCACTTTTTTCATTAGCATAAGATTACTCTTTCCCCTTTAGACGTTGCAATTGCTAGTCATTAGTACTGACCCTGCACTCCAATCATTATGTAAATTCATCATTACTGAGTACCCCCTGTGACTGATTCTAAATTAACCTGTCCAATCCTTTCTGCTTTAAATCATGTTTCAAATTATTGTTAATATTTTATAAACGATAGCATTTAAGATCACTATTACTGTATGTTATTTATAGACCAGAATAAAAATAAATTATTACGTGTTATATTAAGGGATTACAGTACATGTTAAAAGATATCTTGATTAATACATAGTTCATTTTTCTACAATAATTTTTATTAATCATAGATTATATTTAGCTATTTTCAAAAATATACAATATCAATTTTTTAACACTATCATTATTATGTTTATGTTTGGATATTTTAGCAAATAAAAAATAAAAACTCCTGGTAAAAAAAGTTATTTAATTTGAAAAGTTTTTGTTGAAAAAAGATTTGTCAAATTATATTATTAGAAACTTTGATTCAATATACAAAAGAAATGCTGCATTTTAAAAATTATTTGGACAAATGTTTGCGAACTGAATTGAAATAAATAATTTTTATTCATTGAACTCATATTTTCTATCAGGGATAGCCAATGGGGGATAGCTTAAATATACACCTTGAGTTTGAGATTTTGCAAAATATCCCTGACTTTTTGCGTTGAAGGTAAAAATTTGTGTTTTTACCTTACCCCTCTGTGCATTTTTCATATTTTTGAACCCTCCTAACTTTTTGAGAAATTTTCTCAAAATACCCCATCTATATCTCCTGTCTCGGCCCACCTTGGCTACCCCTGATTTATATAAAAACTCTGCAAATATAAAATACTCTATAATTTTCACAAAATTGAACAATATAATATCAGAGAAAATAATAATGAAACATCTCTCCTTTCTTCAGACCAGAATAATTTCAAATATTACCTTTAACATTTTTTTCCGAAATCATAAAACGATTTTCCCCTTTTAATAAAATGTAAAATATTTCAACAAACTATAAATATTATCTTGGTTTTCTTAAAAGTCTGCAAAAAAAACTTGAAGAAATTCTATTAAAATATGCCATATTTATAGCATCATTGTTTTCTAACATGGAAATTTTCTTAATTAATTCGCAGAACTAATTTTTAAATGATTTTTCCAACTTTTATATTTTATTATACTTTCCATCTGAAATATTTGAGTAATAAAAGTATAATTAAATTCTTTTATAAAAAAACGAGCTGGGTTTTAATTGATATAGCCTTGATACTTGTTTCCCAACCCTTTTCTTGCATAACAATGTAATTTATGTGCAAACTCTAGTCTACCCGTTCACTTAGAAAAGAACAATCAAATCAATCACTCATTTGTATTCGGGATTATTTCAGAATTCAGATGAAAAGATTCTAAATATTGTACAATAAAACAGGGAAATATTGTCAATACTATTCTCACATGATGAATGACGTAGATAGGCTTGAAAGGTGTTTAATCAATTTAGACACTAATAGCTATTTATTAATAATATTTTCGCCGAAATTCTGAAAAAAAGTAGTGAATATTAAAATCAATTTTTGACATTTTTTTTGTTTAATTTATATACTTTTAGGTTGTATTCAGTGATGGAAAAGTAGTGAACAATAATATTGTCTGTGATTTAGACAATGAGAAAATCAGAGGCGATTCGATTTATTGGGTCAATGGAAGTGAACCTAATTGTAAATTCATAAGCATTTTGATGACTACATTGGATCGCATTATATTCAAGTGCAACAAAATGAATAACAATGGCTTAATGGGCATCAATAGCATATCGAGTCGCACGTCGGCAATGGTGGCCTGTTATCCCGGACAAGGTCTGCACCCATTCGAACACATCCACCGGTTCCTAACAATCATTATAAAAACAAACAATTCTTTGAATTCTTAATTAATATGTTTTTTTTCTTTTACTTTTATTTAAATAATTATAATTAGAGTCCAGGTATAAACAACACGCAGACAATACCATAGCTGATGGCAGATATATTACTTGTATTTATTATGTTAATAAGAATTGGGAACCAATTGTAAGTATATTTAAAATAGTTGTCTTTATTTTTTTTTACATAGAATTAGTTCAAGACTTCATTATTGGAAAATTTTAACGAATTATATATAAAATTAAAGTTAAATAAGAATTTTTAATATAATTTCATATATTGGCTCTCAAACCAGATTTAACACTAAAAACATTAGTGGCTAAATTTTTAAAAATGCACCATGCACTAATAGATTATATTATTATCTAGAATAGACCAGGGTGAAGGACAAACTATGACATTGTCTCTAATATTAGCAATCTGAGATTTTGAATTTCTAAACCTGTCATTATTGCGAATCAAATGAATAAAATTCTAAATATACTCTAATTTGTGTGTTTCAGAGAGACGGAGGACTTTTGCGAATATATCCCTCACAAGTGGCTAATCAACAGCCGTTAAACATAGCGCCAGAATTTGATCGATTGGTGTGTTTTTGGTCGGATAGACGTAATTTACACGAAGTATTGCCGACAACTCGTATTAGATTTGCGATCACTGTTTGGTATTTCGACGACGAGGAGAGAAAACGATTCAGAGATAGGAAGCGAAGCGAAAATGCGAGACTCAGTTAATGGGAAACAATGTTTTCCTAATTTTTTTGCCAAATTTTGTTTATTAAATGCAATGATTTTTTAAAAAATAAATATTACACATATTCGACAATTAATTACTTGTTTTGTTTTTGTTATTCCTGTTTCATATTTTCATTGCCACTCATATAACACACAAATAAACACAGGACTGATCTGATATTTAATGTATTAATTAATTATTTTTTTATGTTCTCTCAATTCTGTTTATCGCACATTGATTTTATGGTTTTATTGGATTTACAAAAAGCATTTTTTTCTGTAGTCGAATGCGAAATAAATACATTTCTACTGAATTGTTAAGTGATTTGTTTTTTAATTATATACAGAGTATTTAGAATTAAATTTAGCTTCCGGGATAATTGTTTAGAAAAAAAACTTGTTTATTTATTAGTTTTTTTTATAATTCTTATAATTTAATTGATTATTTCGTTATTATCATATGCTTTGAGTAAGGGATACCCAAGATTTGTCGAGTTTAGAGCAGAGGATTTCGAAATTTTCTAAAACCCTTGGTATCAAAACTTATTGTTAATTTTATTTTATTGGTTTTATTTATTTTGATTTACTTGCTAGTATTTTTGACAAGGGTTATTTTGCCTGAACCTATTGGTTGCCCTGTTCTAGAATATAAAATGAAATATAAATTTGGTTAATTTGATAATTAAAATTCATTGGATTGAGAATTAATTAAAAAAAACATATAAAAGGATAATTGACATTGATTCTATAATGACTATTAAAAAAAAATTTTTTTTAAACTTTATTAAGAATTATTCAATGAATGGGTAATAAATTATTAAAATTTAAAATATTAAATAAACCTTAATCTATAAAAAATTTTTATTCAATAAAGTTTATAAAATACAAAATAATCATTATGCTTAATATAAGTTAAATCACCATACTAAATATTTTTTGATTTGAGCACAAATTAAATTAAATGACAAAAATAGAGTCGTATTCTTAATTTTATAAATGCATTAATTATTTAATAAAATATCCTCAAAATACTTCTTATGGACATAAAGAGACGGATCCAATGTCTGCTAATAGGGTGGTTTGGAATTATCTCTAATCCAAACCAGATATGGCTTAATGTCAATGAATTTGGCCGTATTGTTAAGACTACAACCATTGCCTGAAGAATAGATGCCAATCAAAGTGGAAATATTGCCATTCGTTGCAAACAGAGGTCCACCGAAATCACCCTAAAAGACAAATTATTTCAATTAATTAAAAATTTTCAGAACACAAAAAACATTCAACAAGTCGTCGATATGACTGACCACACAGTCCTCAATCGATTCATCCAAATCTTCGACAACACATATCTGGTTATTCACTTTGGGAACCCCTTCTTCACAATCAGCCAGTTTTGCTTTGACCACTTGTAGTATTGGTTTGTGTTCCACTACACCATCGATAGCACCCCAACCGCTGACAAACAGTTGATCCGATGAATGATCTTCTTTTCCCGGCAGACATATACTATTGATTTTGCCCCCGGCCTTCTGCACATCGAATGGTTGGGTCACTGATAGAAGCGCTAAATTATTTTCGAGACTTATATTATCGAAGTCCGGGTGAATGAATGTCCGCATTGTGTACCGAAGACCAGGTGTCTGTTGGCCCGGATATGATATATCGGGTGTCTGTCGTTTACGTCTAACCCAACCACCTTTGGGTAGGTTTATAATACCCGCCTCTGATCTACAAAATGCTTCGTTGTTTGAACTGAAAAATAAAAGTAAATTTCGGTTTTAAAAGGCATTCATTACTCAAATATTTGACGAAATATTCATTTAAACTCTGAATTGAAATATGGAAATGATTTTGATTGGGGGTAGAAATGAAAACAACGTGTACTAACCCTCCGCCTGCGCATTGAGCTGTGGTCAGCACAAAATTGTTGTTAATGACAACTCCCCCACAAGAGTGGGCCCATTTGCCCCCGGTTTTCGACTGCACCGACACTTCCCAAGAGATTTCTCCGATCTCTGCATCTCTGGTCCCATTCAGTTCGGTATCGATTGTCACGAGACCAACGCCACAGTGCAGGTCCAGTGGGGCTTCGGTACTCTGTGGCCAACCCGGCCAACACTGGCACAGACAGACATAGGATATTAGAAATAATGAAAAGATTGAGAAATTTTTGGAAAACATTTTTTGAATTTAAATGAAAATTTATTTTTTTTCTCTTTTAATATTTTATATCTTATTTACGATTTCGACACTTCTTATGACTAAATCTTTCTTTTCATCGGTTTTTATAGAAAATGCTTTCTTTAGTTTCTTCTGCCATAAAATCAAAGAAAACTACAGTAAATAAAGTAATAAATTCATATCTGTTTTTATTTGTTTTATTTTATGATTCTTTTATTAGGAATATTCCTCATATAATTAATTACATATTTTATTGAAATTATTGTTTATTAGAATTGTTTACAACATTTTTCATTATTTGTTTTATCAGATTTGCTGTATTCAGAAAACATATTTATTCAATTTATTATAATTCACCAGGATGCTCTTACAAAAATGACTAAGAATCAAGCTTTGATTGGGAATAACAATATTAAAACAAATTCGTTTCCATATATTTTAGTAATAATTATTTTTGCTTTAATTTAATTCAGAATATAAACTATAACTTTCAGCAGGATTAGCAAAGGTGGTATAACTTAAATCTCCTATCTAAAATTAAGAGCTTTTGAATCTTTTAAGGGTGCTCTAGAGATTTTAACAAAAATATAGATTAAATCTATATTTTGAAACATACTCAGGCTTTTTGAGTCAAAAATTTTAAACCTGATTTTTAGCCCGAATTCATTTGGAATTCATGAATAGATTTGAGATATCCGGGTGTCAGTGATCTATAATTCTTTGAGGAAGAGGGGATGCACCACGAGGTGGGGGTGCAGGAGGAAGAGGGGGTGGGCAATTAGCTCAGTAGCAACAATAACAAGAAGTGATGGATGACTCGAATTATGCAATTCCACAACTGATGTGGAAATAGAATGATATGGGATGTGGTTTAGGACATACACAACAGGAAGAAGAGGTAAATCCATTTGAGGGTTTGGATGACATTAAACTACAGTCCTATCACTACAATCACCTTTGGCCACAACCGAGTAAACTAAAGGTGGACTTCCATTCTGTTCAGTCCGAAGTGCAAACAGAATAATCAGAAACGAACAAATGGATCAATTAATCCCATTTCTATTGTTCGGTCATTTATATCTTAAAATTAAATGAAATAAAAAAATATTACTTTTATCACAAAATTAACTATACTTTAGAATTCCAATTAATGTTAACAGTTGTGTCCAATTCTAGCAATCTATCAGAGGATTGAAATTCGAAAAATGCCTGAAAATTTGGCAAATTTTCAGAATATTCTGTTACCGCTACGTCATTTTGGACATTATTATTATTTGTAACAAGGACATCCTCATAAAGCACTTTTTAATTATTGTGAAAAATTGTAGCAATGATGTAGTTTTGAACAAGTTATAATATTTTGAAATTAACAATCTTTAATGTGAGTAAAAAAACAAAAAATAGAGATTTAAGAAAAATGTTTAAATAATTGAATGTTTTTTAACTCATTTCAAAATTTTAACAGCTTAAAATATAATTAATAGTTCGAATTTATAAGATTTTTTACCTTGTTTATTAATTTAAAATACATAAGCTCATATTCATATTAATGGTCCATTCATAATACTTCTAGGTTGTTTTAAGATATTTTCAGCTCCATAGAGATTATAGTTTCGTTTCCACCCCCACCCACACCTACCGTCACATATGTTACCCAAATTTAGAGACAGAGCATTATAGGGTACGACGATGTGTAAGTAACGTACAGCATGAGCCAGTTGGACAGGGAGGAGGAGGTGGATTTCTATTAGATGAAGGACCAGATACTGAACCAGAAGAAAAATCAGAAGAGGAATCAGAAGAAGAACAAATGGATTAATTTTAATATTAGAACTGTTTTGAATCAAATAAATAAAGATTCCTTTTATCACATAATTAACTGTCATTTTGTTAACACTATATTCTTTAAAATCTATTAAAAATACATTAGAATTATCAATACATCCCTTGACTGTATCTAATTTGAATCAATTACTATTAGCATGTTTCATATTTTGTGTTTTAAAACCATTTTTGTTCTGGAAGAAAATTTTTTACGACATTTTCAGCTCCATAGAGATTATAGCTTCGTTTCCACCCATACACACATCCACTATCACATTTTGCACTTATAATATTTAGTATTGAGAAATTAAGGAAAATGCCTCAAATTTCTTAACTCTAGTCGATATAAAAATAAATAATTTTAGTGAATATCTTGAGAATGACTGAAAACCTCATATCTAATCAATTAGTTTTTTTATCTCCGCTTTCGAAGAAAGAAGATTATAGATTAGTTTGCAAAATCCACCCAAGTAAAAAATGATGCGAGAGGCGCAAGTTTGCACCACTGACATATTCCTGAATAGCGTTTATAAGTATATTAATGGTCATTCTTGTTTTTCTATGAGAGCGGTAATATATTTGCTAATGGTGCATTCTTGTTTCATTTAATCAGGAAGGAGTGCCAGATATCTTAGCATACATTTACAGACATACATTTTTTGCAGCGATAAGCAAAGATCAAAATCCCAGGGAGTCTTACGGAAATTCATTATCTATTGATAAAATTCTAATATTTTTACAGAATTTAGAGAATATATCATAGAATTTCACAGCGCCTTCGGTAAAGTTTCTCGTAACTTTTTAGGAAAGGTAACCAGCGGATGCCACAGTAATGTATTCCGGGCTGGACTCTCCTTTGCGCATCCATGATACTTTGAAATCTTTCTTAAACCTTGGTTTCAACATGATGAAAGCTTAATTTCTTTAAATTTCGACCTTTCATGATGTTATGTTAAAATTTATTTATTGTTTTAAAGTTTTGATTAAATATTTTGAACAAAAATTATAAAAATATATTTTTAAAAATCATTTTGAAAAACAAAAACAATTTGAAGTTTCAGATTATTAGATATCAATTGACCACAAAATATATTTGAAATGGCAGTCCCGGCCCCGATAGGCGCACCACCAGGATGCAGAGGCAATATTCCAGCACGTGATGTTGTATTTGAGAGAGAATCAACTGTACATCTTTGGCCCCCCCATCCCACTAAAATACAAGCACCTACGCTTGTTCGCTGGAATAATGTGACCTATATTAGGGTCGGGTATTATAGCGAACAAGTCCTAAAAGGATTAGGCGCTGGCCTTAAAAGAGGCCGCTATTACAATCGACCCATATATCTACCAAGGAGAAACCAACAGGCACCAGTACCTGGTGTGTTGGGTGAACCACCACGATACGCGCTGCTTGGACCTGGTATAGAACAATTGAGGTGGTTTAGACCATATGAATCAATATTTTTAAAAAGGCATTTACTTTGAAAGCATTAAAACTGTAAAGCATTACTTCATTGTAGACAAG
>JAQFXN010000938.1:0-17645 GCA_034693365.1 Liacarus xylariae
TATTAATAAATAATTGAGATAAAGTCAAAAATAATTTATTATATTTTTTAATTACAAAAAAGTAACGAATTATTTGTATTATAAATGCTCTCTATTCAGTTTCAATCTGGGCAAAACATAAGCTTCATTCATTTTTTTAATACTCTGTTTAAATTTTGCTCGGGTTTGTTCTAGGGTATCTGTTCTAAAAAACTATTATAATAAAAGCTTAGGTTTAAAATTCTAACAATCATAGTTATAAAATTAAATTATAACCCCATTAATATGCATGTCTGCAAAGCTTGACATTTTAGATCGAATTAAATTCAGCCATAGCCTACTCGACCATTTTCGACCCGAATTAATTATTCAACCCTACATATGGTGTTAATAAACTCTATTATGATTTTAAATTCCCAATTTTAACTGCCGTCAACAGAGATGCGCAGATTTGACTATTGCAAGAGCGTATTTGCCGATTGACACCAAATTTAGAGGTATCTGTGAATAGACATAATGTTAGAAAAAAAAATTTCTTTGGAAGGGGAAGTATTCCGCCCACAGCACATCCCTGCTTACAAATCATAGTTTAGGCTTATTTATAGATTTCCTATAAATTTGATCCCCTTCATAACTTAAAATTGTATTTAGTCACGTACTTTTCATTGAGCGCAGGAGATAGGAAAGCGATTCAACTAAATTCTTATCACAAATCTCATCCTTATCTTGTTGATTTATTGGCCAATTACATGTTGCTAATTATGTTTCAAAAACACATTTATTATGCTTCTATTCCAAGAACATTCTTGTTTATTTGCACAATCATTAATTGATAAGAAATTTCATCAAAACAATAGAATTGCCGTAAATTATCATTATTATTCAGAAATAGAATTTCAGATTTCTGTAAAAAAGCAATTATATCTTTAAGTATGTCTTAAAAGTTTAGGATTAGTTTATATCTCTACTAATTATCAGAAAAATACACTGTAGACCCATTTTGTTAATAGACAGTTACTAACCCATTAACAGACAATAGTTTTGTAAACTTTGTACTTTTTTCAATTATTTTTCAAATCATAATCGGTTTATGGGATGGTCAGGTTAAAAAAAGTTAAATTACCAATTAAAAATTTTTACAAATTTTGATTTCAAAAATATTATAATCACTTTTTATCAATTTTAATTACCTTAATCATTTTTAGGAGGATTTTCTCTCTGTTCAACCGGTGATTTCAACCCAGTCACTGATTCACTCAAGGTGCTCAGGGTGCTTTGAATAGATCTACACTCTTGTCCTCGAAACGCAAAGAAATGTCCTTTAAGTTTTCACAGATTAAAATTTATAAGTTTGAAAGAAATTGAAACAAAAATTAAATTTGCTCAATTTTTGAAAATGTTCCATGCACTCATATTTTTATAACTCAACTTTGTTATCCAGGAATGGAAAATTTCGATCAATATTTAGTACTTTTGCGACTTCTGTATCAATTTTTGACAATTCAAAGTAAGCTAAGGAAGAGGTATAAAAGTTTTATAATAAAACAAGTGCTTAGCATGCTGTTTATTCTTAAAATGCCAGAGGTAATACAATATTTTGTCAATTTTTCTTGTCAAGTGTAAGTATTTTATTTATACCCACTCCAATGGCGATCCCTGTTGTAATTTATCTTGAAACTAACAATGGTTAAGAATAACTTCTGGATTTACTTCTTAAGTAGGATTAATTGATAAATAATTGCATAAAATGCAAAATAAAAATCGAAAAGAAAAATCTTTTTTTAATAATAGCATAATTATAGTTAAGTTGTAATTAAGTTTTATATTTTTATAATGAATTCTAAAAAATTTATATTAATTCTAATTGTATTCATAATTAAATGTGAGCTCTTTTGAAAACTAATATCAAGAATAAAGCAATTATTTTCAGTAAATTTCTTTGCTATTTAGGGGACAACACAAGAGCGGATGGTCTGTGCGGTGATTGGGATGCGTTCAAAGATGAGAAATGTTTTTCTGTATTCGACAATATAGGGGTTCAGACATATGAAACAGCGAAGGCCTATTGCGCTAATAAGTCCGCAACCCTTGTGACAATACATTCGGCCGAAGAACAGGACTTTATTACTAAACTGGTGTTCGACACACACAAGATTGTCGATGAAGTATGGATTGGCGCCCATAGAGTGGACAAAGCGTTTCTATGGGAAAGCGATTCAGAGCCAGCGGTGGCCGGATATACGAATTGGGCGGATAAGCAACCGAGTAATCTGACCGGAGAGGACTGCGTCCGAATGTTGCCCAAAGGGCCCGATAGGGGCAAATGGGACGACGAAAGCTGTGCCCAAAAGAATGTAGTCGTCTGTCAAAAGATGCAAATCTGGACTTCGGCTGTAATACAGGACACTCTGCTTAAGGAACGCAAACAATTGCAAACAATTTTGGATCAAATTAGAAATCACGAGACAGTCATTACTCAGCAAAAGGCCATTATTGAGGAACTGGAGAAAAGTGTAGGCATTCCTATTGGTTTCACTTATGTCCAATTGCCCAAAGATAAGGCACCGCATGAAATCTGGCCCACATTTAATTGGACGGATACCAGTGGTAACTATGCCGGTGTATTCTTTCGTGTGGCCGGTGGTCCTGCGGCCGCATTTGGTGCGGTTCAAGAGGATGACTGCCCCCGTTTCACCAAGGTGTCATTAACAGCGGACGCTGCGGGTTATTCAGATGCCGGTGCGGATATTCCAAAGGGTGGTTTCGGTAAAATCAAAGCCGGTTCTGCCCCTCCGCTCTGGTATTTCCAATTCGCTGTGTCCAACACTGAGGTGCGGCCCAGGAATATGGCTATACGTGTTTGGACCAGAACTGCATAAGTTCTTACAGTTTATCCAAATGTCATTTAATTAAGAATTTCAATTAAATTGTTGAAAATTTTATTTATTATTAACAAATTTTAAAAAACAATATTTAAATATGATTTAAACAAGCATAATAATGTCTAGACAAATTAACAAGATTAAATGTTTCTCAAAATGACAACATTGGATGAAAATATATTCTAAATCTTTTATAATTATAATACAATGTTTTGTTATATTATTTAACAAATGTATTAACAGTTAATAAATTAATTCAATTTTATTTAACAATTAGTTAACTTTTTTTTGTATCAAAATTATAAAAAGGACTCTCCGTTTAGTGAGCACCGGTTAATGTTCATCCACTCATATTTATAATTAATTTGATTAAATAGAAAAGTATTTTAAAATTTTCTGATAACATATATAAATTACATCAAGTTTTTTAATAATAATAATATAAAAGATGTTTTGACTGATAACAACATCATATTATGTATGACAATCACGTTTTTTGTATGAAGACATAAATATTTATAATTTACAATTTTTAAATATCAATCCAAAAAAGTTGAATAGCAAAAATATTTTTTTAAAACTCATAAAAACATTTCTAACCAATCGAGAATCGCAATCTTCACTTTTACAGACCTGATATCAATCAAATTCTAATGGATCAAATAATTTACTTTTTATACATTTTCCATTTTAGAATTTTAATGCAAGGATAGGAACAGTAAAGAAAGTTTTGATAAGAATGTTCTGCACTAATCACTGAAGTTCACTCAATGTACTGCACTCAACCTTGATATATTATCAGATCAACAAGTATGTACTTTATATAATAAAACATTCACAGATCAATTTCTGGGTGGTCATTATATTGAAATTCTCGTGGTAATCTAATAAACTAGTCCGGTTACTATTAGTTCAGGGGATAATTTTGATAATCTGTGTATTATTAACATTAAAACACAGAGACTATTGGTATTGATATGTGAATGATTGTCATTTGTTTTTTATCACTTTAGAGCAACTTATGGTTTAAGATTAAACAGTTCAATGAGCAGAGGGCCTATTTCTCTTGGGTCGACCTCCAGATGCCATCTCACTTGTTCTTCATATAGAATGCGTAACTCTTCTAAAGTGGCCATTAATCGGGTGAACTTCTGTTTTGCCAGAAGTTGTGATTGATATTTGATTTCCAGATACCGGTGTAATAGATATTTATAGGTCTGGTGTTCGAAACTATGGAAAACAATATAAAAGCAACATGATTAATTTTAGTTAGCAATTAATTGGAATAATATATTGAAATAAAGAGTCACATAAACTGAGAGATCTTTTGAGAACTAAAGCACATTTATCTGTCACTTATAAATTTAGTATATTTGCTATCGTTGACCCCTCTCCTAATCTGATTTTCTCCTAGCAGATCTCTTTAGTGAATGTGAACCCTTATATATTGATATAAATAGTGTCAATACTCACGCAACTATGTCTTTATGTGTGATATTATCTCTCTTAGGGTTAAACAAAACAATGGCCGATAACTGAAAAGATTAATATAAAAGGTATTAAAATATGATTTAAAACACATTTTTAATGTTAATAATTACCAAATTTAATAAATCCATATCTGATTCCCATTCCTGTACTATTAATCGCATAAAATTTTTATGTACATGATAGATGGACTGGTAGGGCGATTGCTTTAGTAAATCGAATTTGGACATGGAGTTCTTCGAGTTCTGTCAAATAAAATAGAGAATAATTTTAAAGTGTTCAAAACAATTCATAGAAAAAATTGTTCAAGCTCAAATAGGAAGTGAAAGACAATATTACAGAATGTCTAAAACATCAAGCAATAGCAACTTGCATTGAATTAGTTCACTAAGAATTAATATTTTTATTGCGAACTAAATTTTTCATAGTAGCAAGCTTAATTTGGGTTATTTATAGCCATCAGAGGTGATAGTGTTAAACATATTCAGTGCTTACCGTCATTATAGTCCAGAATTCCTTCTCATAATTATAAGTGATAACTGAGCGCAACATTAATAATTCAGTGCATCCAGCCTTCATCAATGCAATCTGGTCAATTTGGCACAGAGTCTTATAGGCATTAATATTCTTAATCATTTGGATTAATCGACGCACCGATCGATCAGTCATTTTAATTGCATCAAAACATTCATCAGTTGTGCCAAACGACGGCTCTTTCACTTCAGTAAAAGCAATCGACAATTCATTCAATCGCTTCCCTTCCCTTTCATTCAATTGATTTGTTGGACAATAAGGGGATTCAGTAGTTCTTTGGCATCCATTGGACTCATAATTACTATTGGATTTAAAAATATAACTGTTTGACTCATAACCGGTTTCATTGCGAACAATATCTTCTAAATTGTTGAGAAAAAATTTTTGGTGAAAATAATGTATTTCTTCTGAAGTCATGTTTGATTTTTTCGCTTCTATTGGCGAAAATTTTCTTTTTGTTGGCATCGATGGTATGGATAGACGACTATTGCTATTGGAATTTGTGGCTTCGATTAGTTGATGAATGGCACTGAATATATAGTGGAATAAAATGATTGCTTAGATTAGCATTGGTGGTTTTAAATCAACAGTTTCAGGAACACTAGCTTTACTCAATTGTTAAGAATAATGTGTTTTTTGAATTATTCAATGAGAATATACAAAACTGTAACTAACATTTATTATAAGGTTGTGCTGAAATACATTTATTATTACACTTGAATGTCGACTATTTTTTTTAAATATCATTGACAATAGTAAAAGTTAATTTTTTAAAAATAATTCTTAGATAATGTAATAATAAAATTTTTTGTAGTTTTTTGTAGGTCTATTTTCACAAAGCTATTCAAGGTCTATTTAATGTTATTGTAGACAATATTAAATTCACCCTGACTTGCTTAATATTGTAGTATTTGCAATATTTATTCTAAATTTGTTCTGTCTTTGTTTTATAAAATTTAAACTTTTTTTAGTTTGTTATAGAAATAGACAGTCATTTTTCAAATTAAAATTCTGATTGTGTACATATTTGAATTGCACTTAAGTATTACTTTTATTTGCCAATTTTATTCTTTTCAACAAAGTAATCTTCTTAAATATTCATAAACTTACACTGAACCAAAGCTTAACAAATTTAGTAAAAATTAAACAACTCTTACTTAATGTACTGTCAAGGAAATAATGATAATATTGTACTTTATACTATAATAGTGGAATGATTGTTTAATTGAATTGTATAAGGTTCATTAGTAACTGCTAAATCTAGCTTGATCTATTCATATAAGAATTTAAGTTTTTTTAGAATCATTTAAGGATATAAATAAATATCTTGTGAGAAAAAAAAGAAATGATAATTACGTAAAACATTACTTCACATACCTGTGTCTAAATGGTTCGGATGTGTTAACGAATTGATTGACGTATTTTCTATTGATATTGAAATCAATGTTTGGCGAAATCAGATGCGAACAATCGCTTAGAATATGTTCACTACTATTGCCTAACTTCTGAATGAAATACTGGTGAGCACTGGCAATGTTAGTTGAATCAGGATCATTACTATTCTCAGTAATTTTTATTCTTTTTTGCTTATTTTCTGCGATTTTATATTTAATTAATCGCTTTTCTTCATCGGTTAGTATTAAATCCTTGAAAAGTGTAATTAAATATTAGAAATAATAGCAATAAAAATTTAAAAAAATGAATAAATAGGAAAATTGATCGGAAAAAGGTACATTCAAGTACAGTACGCAGAGAACATGCAGAGGTAAAGGAGATAAATCAACTTAAAGGGACATTCGTTTTGAAAGAAATACTTTAAAGTACATCTTTTTATCAAAATTGATCTGTTTTAATAGTTTTTGCATTGAGGAATATTGGCATGAACTGTGCACATGTGTACCTATTGGTTTAGACAATTAGGTAATTCTTTTTTTGGAAGATTGTCAGAATTTTAAAACTATATAAATAACATGATAAATTTTAGATGTTTTTTAAATTCTGCAATCGTCCCGAAAAACAAGATTAATTATATAATAGCTTTACATGTTAATATTTGTTCATGAGATTTTTTTGAACTGATTCTATTTGATAAAAAAATGTACTTTTCGATATTGTTCATAAGTCAGGGAAATACCCATTGCGAACTAATTTTACTTATCTTTAATAATCTGGGACTTTTGTCTAAATCGTTTAGTATCGCTGGGAAAATATAAGGTTTTGGAACATTTAGAGGTAGATCACCGGGAAAAAATTACGTTGTTAGATTATTTGATAAAGTATGCTTAATGACATTTATAGAATCAAGATAGCTCTTTTAAATGGGATCAGGGATGGGGAAAGGGGTTCAGCCTAGAATATTCCCCTTTGATTTTGGCCGGATGCTTCTAGACTGCTCGCGAGATACCCCTCCCATAGCAATTTGAGAAAACAGCGCCTTAATGAATATTCTGTGAAATTCTGTCTAAATTCTAGAAAAGTAACAGAATTTTGTCAAATTCTGTTAAATTGTATAATAACGTCATTTTTAATTCAATTCTACAAGAATTTTATGATTGTGAAATACCCTTTCCTGGACCCTACTTGTCCAAAATTTGTGATGTCACAGGTCGGAATACCCCTGAGATTTCTACCTTTCCCTGTGCCTTGATGGAATCATTCAGTTAATTCCTAAATATAATTTGGGTCAATCAAAAACTTATAAATCGGTTTTATGAATGCAATTAAAATCATATTAATTAGCCTTGCTCTGCATTCATCTGCTGATTTTTAATTAATATTTTTAAAATTTAAATCCACTATAACAAATGAATGAGATAAGATTAAAGCATAGTGGTCAATCAATCAAATTGAACTATCTATAGTCTAGACGCCAAATTGAAAAGCGTGTTAACCCTTAAGCGGCCAAATCACTTTGATAAGAATTTACACTGGTAACGAGATATTCTTAAATTATAACATTCCTATAGTTTAAGTATATACTCTAATATAGACTTTATAGCATAGAATTGGAGGAAATATTATATAATTAGTAAAATTCTAACTCACTTCAAAAGATTTGAATAAATTTGAATACTATGTCGATGTGGAGTGAAAGGGCTATTACCGCACACAAGTCAAGGGATGTATCAAACAATCAAAGGGATGTACCGGAATTAATATGAGCGTTAGGGAGAAGAAAGTATAAATAGAAATAAAAATACAGTAAAACATAGAGCACTATCCGTTTGAATTAGTGCTTGTTTTCTATTCGGCAGTGCTGTAGTGCTGTGCTCTATATTTAACAGTTTTTACATTTCAGATTATACTTCCTTTCTTCTCCCTAACGTTCATATCTAGTCTTATGCTCAATGTCTGAATGTATGATAAGTTAATTTATCTCCAATAAGTAAATTGAGTTTATAGTACAAATTAGAATAGATAAGTTGCTAAATAAATAATTTATGTACATTGCTTACTTTTTTCATGCCCGTATCAAAGCACTTGGTTAATCTACATTTTTGGCAAAACTTTCTTGTTATCACATCTATTTTACATCTATTATCGAACGCACATTTAAAGTCCTGTTCCGAAGAAATAATAAAGCAAGTTGTAGCACAGGTTGTTTATCAAAATAATAACTCAATTTCGCTTAAATCACATTTTCTCATTTAATCTGAAATAACAAACCTTTTTTCTCAACGCATTTCGTCGGAAAAATGCTTTGCATGACTCACACGCTATGACATTGAAATTATAACCTAAAAAACAAAATTCATAAAAATAATTCCATAAAAAAACAATTAAATGTGAAAAATAAAAACTTGTTAAATCATTCAAAAACACATGATATAGCCGTACCATTGGCTCTGTCGCCACAGACAACACATAATTTAATCGATTCTCTGTTCATTAGTCTTGAAAATTCGCAGCGAAAATGTCTGAATAAGAGAGAAAATACTTTTTTTCATTAGACATAAAATTTCGAAATAGACTTTTAATTTAAAATATAATTAATTGAATAAAACTAGAAAAAGAAGTAATATATTTATAACAACCTTATGGCAAAAAACTCGTTGAGTTAGTGTTTAATTGAACAGAAAAATAAAAAAGAAGAAAACTTTTTTTTCTCAAATATTGTATGTTCTTTTGGGAATTTTCATTTAGTACATTAAGTATCTTTCCATCTATACTATTAGTTAATTTGAATGTAAATGTTTAGCTGCACTGTTAGTTTATTCTGTGCTTTAGTTTTCAATGTCAGCGCAGATTTAATTTTGTTGAGTATATATTCCAAGTTATACAGAGTAGAGTAGAGGACGTATTTCCGAACAGCTATGGGCATAACCCACGCTTATAGCATGTTTGGGAGCAGTGGTGCATTAGACTATTCGGAAAATTGTCATATAATTGTAATTGCGTTGCACTCTATGAACGTATGAAACTTTTAATTTGTTGTTTTTGAACATTTTAAAATTTATTTTATGCAATAAATAATATATAAATTCAAAGTTAGTAAAAAAAATGTGTTGTACTTTTGTACTTTTTAATGGATGCCTTTAAACTATCATGCTACACATGCGGCCTTTTCGTGCCCACAATCACCAGGCTCACTTTGCCAATAAGTAATTGAATTTATTTCTAAAATAATATTCTGATACATTAATTCTACTGAAAAACATATTAAATGTGATTCAATTAAACTAAAACAAAAGCTATCGATGTGTTTATGTATTCAAGAATAAGAATAATTACTTAATTGTACGGAAGAACAGCCTAAACGTCATTTGAATTGTTGGACTATTTCATACAGAATTAATCCAACAATTAGAAATCTATGCGCACAAACACTTATTATTTATTGACTACTTTTATAGTATTAAAAATCTAATAAGTATTGGAGTAAAAGAATAAATTAAATCCAATACTGGTTGTGCGCATAGGTTTCTAATTGTTGTTAATTCAGATATAATTCTGTATGAAATAGTCCAACAATTCAAATGACGTTTAGGCTGTTCTTCCGTACAATTAATTAATTCGTTTGTGTCCTTCGTTTTCGATAAGACTGCAATTTCATTAATGGGCCTCTAATTTGTATGCCTCGCTCTAGTCTTGCACATGCATTTATAGTTTCACATGCACTGCAGTAAGTGCACATGTACTCGTGTACTTGAAGTTGAATTTAAAAAACCACATGCACTGTAAAAAGTTTCAATGCACTCATCGACATAACAACTTGAATGCAGGCATTTGGATAAAAGTGATTCTAACGTATAGAACAGATTCGGTTAATTAATTTTAGAGATCCGTAAGGTTTGAAACGTTTGAAACATCCTGGAATTAAATATTTTATCGAAAGACTAATTAATTTGGAGTGTTTTTACACCGTTATAACATCAAACGAAACCTGATCCGGGGTTTAGTTCTTGTGATTTCTCTGTAATGAAAAATAATTTCGAATAATTTCAGTTGAGAACTTCATACCACTCCTCCCCTCCCGCAGACGCCCAGAGAGCACTTTTTCCAAGAAATTTGTAATTATTCTTGATAAATTATGGATAAGTTAGTCAAATGTTGAGTAATTCTTATAAATCCAGTGCTTTCTTCACACCCCCTCCTGACCATCCCCAACAAAATGATTAAACTAATGACGTTATAGTGTGGAACTTCTCGGATCCCCTAAACTGTTTTCAAATAAGCCCTCCCTAGTAGTCTGACCACCCCTAGACTTGTTAGCTGATATTTTATATAGATGGAATTTGGTAAAGAAATTAAAGATCCTTGTGTGAATCTTTACATTGGTAAATATTTATTGGCGCAATAATATCTTAAAAAGATTTATTAGCTTGATATCTTTAATCTCTTGTAGGATGATCAATTTATATTTAGATTTTTTATGTATTACTCGTTTTCCATTAAGGCCTTGTATATAGTCCTAAAGTACTTTCCGTTTGCAGTCATAAATATAATTAGCAGTCCTTGAAATGAGAGTCTGAACATTTTGGCATATTATCATTTGGACAATCTCTGCGTCCTAATGAACTAGAGTTGTAAACTGGAAACTATGCAGAAATTTATCAATTCTGGATTAGTTGATTAAAAAATGCATTGTAATAAAGGACAATTTTGCAAATTTAGGCAAAGGGTAGTAAATTATCAGACCATATATATAGACTCACTTGTCAGTCTAACAATTGCACAGTCATGGGATCACATTATAATATCAGGTACATTGAGTATGTAGAACATTGTGAACGTCTACAATAGTACAAATGATATCTCAACAAACAAACTAATTAATTATTTATAAGCAGATATTATTTTATTAGGGTGAAACAAATGAATCACCGTAACCAGATGGTTTATTAGACTGCCAAAGTATCTATTACAAATTATATAATGCAATCTCATTGAAACGGTTTAATTGGCGTCAAATAATTGGAATAAAAGAACATTTTTCTAAAGAATCGCTTTAAAACATTTAATATAATTGATGACAGCCAGCCAGCCTAGTGCAGTTAACATGCAATGTTCCTGCTCATATGTGTCGAAAGGGAGAGAGTGAGTTGGAAGCGGAACCCCTAGTTTCTTAAATAGTTAGATAACCGCCCCTCCATTGCCAAAAATAAAATATTCTGTTACGTAGTGTTAAATTCCGTTGAATACTATTTTGCAAACTTGTATTGAAAGAATGCAAACAATTTTGAAATAATAAAACACTTATTTGAAAATTTCATAAACAAGTGATAATCCCTGCTTTTTATGACTAATGGCATCTCTGCACAGATTAACAGAATTGCTTTTTGTTTACCACTGTTTTGCTGCAATTCAGTGAGAATAAGCAGTGAATAAATATCACATAAACAAAGTGATGATTATTGCAAATATAATACTTTGCCACAACTTAGTGAGAGAAAGCGAAACTTCCTTTTAGAAAAGATTGAGCAACCTTGATTCTATAATCCTAAGGCTTTTTATTTGTTATTCTCTCGGTAAATTAATTGAAAACAATTTAACAATTAAAAAGAAGACATTAAATTAAACAAGGATGCCAATTTAGATAAATACAGCGATTAAATTAGCTCAAAAAAACATAACTTTTAAAAATAAACTTAAACTAGAAAAATTTAAAATATTTACCTTTAGAAAAATGATGGATGTTCACTTATTCAGTTAATCAAGTTGATAAATATTTATAAAGTCAATTGTAATTTGGTGATAGTTTAAACAAATTTACAAACAAATGATCAAATTTTTTTGCATCAAAAAAACTTTAGACTTGAAACTACTGCACATATAATATTTATAATAAACAATTCGAAATGACTGTTTATTGAACATGGGTTTTCAAATATTCTAGTACACTTGTCCTTAACTAATAGTTGTACTATTTCAAATTAAGAACAAAAGTTCTCCAGTATCATATTTTATATATATGTGAACGATAAGATATTATGGTAGATATTTAAAAAAACTAAAATACAGAGCTCAATTGAATAATTTCAAAACTTAAACTGTGAGATCAACATTTGAAAAATTCCTATTTAATAACGAAAATATAAACCAAACACACAAATGGCAGCTAAAGCTGGAATAAAAATACTATATAATCGTTGCATCACATGATACGACGATGTGAATTGTCTACAAACTAAGCCATTAAATTGTATGCCATCTGCTTGAACGAATGTACTATGCCGCTATGATTGTGCAATACTGTGCCACTTCTGTATTAACTATTTTTCAGCACATAATGTACTTTAGTTGCACTTCGTTTTAGCAGATTGAGATTTGATTAATTATTTTGTTAATTTTATTTTAAATTTTAAATTAGAACATTTTAATGTAATACACAGTTGTTAGTGCACTGTATAGTAGAATCATTGGCACGAGGACAATTATTTTTTTATAAATATAAAATTCTTTTGAGGATAGGTTTAATTAATCAGAGGCTTATTTAAGACAATTTAGTTCACTGTAAAATTAATTTTTGTTAAATCCTGTTGGGGTGTTGTATGGGATTAATTATACCAATTAGTTATCTGTGTATTAATGTGTTAGAACAGGGGTAGCCAAGGTAGAACTATTTAGGCTATATTCCCTGGCTACACCTATGTTAGATGTATTTTAGGCTTGTGTGCATTTTATAAAGTCCTCGGTTGTACTCTGAGGACCTATTAGTTAAGGTGTTTATCGCCAAAATAACTTTTGCCAATGAATTCTAAAATAATTTTGTCTCCAAATTTCAATTAGTAATGATATTTTTGGAAAAGATCAAACTATAAATATTAATTGAAATGTACTAATTGCTAATTATAATTTGCAAAAAAACGTATTTTAAAATTCATTTGGCTATAAATACCTAATCGCAAGTTTGATGCTATTATTAATAAATTTAATTTTTATAGTCATAAAATCTATTCAACAAATTAAGCAAGAATTTATAAATATTTCCAAGCTAATATTTTGACACGAATTAATCAAACCTAACTAATTCTCATTAACTAAGTTAATATTAAGTTTTAACGTAATATAAACTTAACTGGTTTGGTTTAAACATTTATTTAAGCAGGACATTTCCAGCATGATTTATGCTTATTAAATAAATTTGATTTTGGCGAAAGACAGACATTACTACTTTTGTCAAATGAAAGTCCCAGGGGTAGGAATGTCTTTTCCTAAATCCTATAGAAAATACAATTATTTTTAGGAAAAGACATTCTTACCCCTAAGACTTTCATTTAAATCTGGTAGTACATGGCATACATAACGCGATAGTTTAATAAAAATTTATTTATTGCATCATGGGCATTAAGTACACTAGGTAAAAGCCGAACATTTCTCCCTTAAAATTCAAAAAAAATAAATATCGTGATACCTTAACTTTTTAAAAGGTGTTAAGTTAATCAATAACAAGGTATTTCATTATTTATTAAATAGTTTATAATCAAAATTTTCCACAATTCAAAAACCAACCGGTTTTATCCAATTGATTAAACTTTAAGTTAAATTTTGATTTTCGCATATTTAAACAAGACTTAACCATTAATATATCTAACTCCGATTTCCCAGTCCCTGTCCGATCCCATTGCCACAATTTACATGAAATAAAAGTGCAATTATTTGAATAAAAGAGAATTTATTGTGAATTTTAGTCTTAGAAATAAATTATGTTTTTTATAACAAAAAGCGACTGTACTTCTAAACTTTAGCCCACATTCTGACCACTGGTGGCCAACTCTAACGATAGCGTCTTTACAGTCCATACAAAAGACATGACCACATTTGATGGCAACAAACTTTAAATGTAATTCTTTTGTACGAAAGCATTGATTGCATTGTATTTGTCTATCGATTTTCAATACAATAGTTCTGAGAATGGGGTGAAATCTTGTTCTACATAAAGAGCACGAAGAAGTGTGAATGGGTGGGTAGCGGTAGGTGGCAGGGGTGGGGTGGGTGGAAACGAATCTATATATTACTTTTTCTTCTAAAGCGAATTTAAAAATACCAAATATTTGCTTGTTTTGACTGCTTCTGCTTGATGAATGCAATGCCTGTGGATATATGAATAAAGATTTCTTTTAACAAATGGATAGATCAGTCATGAAATGAGAATCAACTATATAGCAGTTGCAGAATATGTCTACAGCTTTGCTATAAAGTCGATTCTCATTTGATGAATGACCGATCCATATGTCTTCCATTAACTCAGAATCAATTCATAAGTATTAAGCTATGGCTTACTAATGAAGTCGATTCTGAATGAGAGGTATAAATATTACTTTTGATGGTTAACTCGTTATAACATATTTTATAAATTATTGAAAAATATACGAAAATCAAAATTTTAGAACATATTCTATAATCGGACACAAATAATATTTTCATAGCAATGAGTTTTTTTTGTAATTGCTAGAATGAGGAATTAGAAATAAGCATGGCGATACCACTAATTTTGCACCAATTTTAAACGAACCTCATATATATTTAGATGTGTTTATCTATTAGTAAGAATTTGCTAATTTGTTCGAGGGAATTAATAAGAGTTTACAAAATTTAACAAAATATTCTAATTTTTCCTTGAGAAAAGGCACCAGTATAAAATGCATATGGATAGGCTTTTGCTGCACCTAAAGTATCACAAGCATGCTTTTAGAGAATACTTGTTTTATCAAAATGTAGTTATCAATTCTAAACTTCTCACCTGGTGCATCTCAATACAGCTATAACCTTGCATGCCCTCTCAACATAACCTCTCAATGCATCTACCTTGATCTTAATTACATTGGAAAAAATTTTCAGAACGTTTTCTGTATCCAATTAATGGAGATGCATTAAAGAAAACTTTCTAGTTATAATTATGAATCATCCAAGTAAGAAACATCCGAGATGGAATTATTATGGATTTAATTAAATAGTTGTGTAATAACGGAAGAAATACTAATGATTTGGAATTTTATAATATTTTCAAAAATAATTCGATAACAAACAAGTACATTTCAACTTAAAGATTAAAATAGAATTCTTATTATATTACAAAATGGTAATTTGACCCTCACAATCTCTATTCAGTATATGTATATGGATAATGATAGCATGATAAGTTTGCAATGATTGCATTGTAATTTCTATTTTAGAATTTATTTGCATATAATTGTCATTGAAATTATTCACACGATAACATCATTTTAGAACAGGTTACTTTCCATATTGGTTAAGATTAAAAACTATAAACACCACTTAATATAAATAATTTGTAACAAAATTTCTTTCTTTGGCCTCACTTTTGATAAATAGCTTGTTTTTTTGAACGCGATTTCAGATATGTTGGACTAATTTTTAGTCTATGATTAAATAAACTTTGCGATAAATAGGAGCAAAATTACATACTTTTAGAAACTTTTTTACTCAAAACATGATCGACGACTACTAATGTAGGGATTTTTTGCGTATCTAAATTACATTAACTTAAATGATATTGAGACAAATTAAATTAATGTTTTTACTGGTTAGTATATTTTTGTGACTAGTTTATTAGTTTATAAAATAGGATTACATGTACATGTAGTTGATTCTTGCTTAAATTATTAGATTAAATTGTCTGTTTACTATTTTACAACAGAATAAGTTATACTTTTATACAACAACATAAAAATTATTACACCTCTTTGGCAGGTTTTGAATACATACATATCTCAATTCTTTTATCACCATTTGATTGAATATGTTTTTTAAAGAGCTTTATTGAGTTTTTACTCAACGCACTCGTCAAGGCAACCGATAAAAGTTAAATATTACATATAGATGTTCTTTTAGTGATATATGGCTTATATAGTGCAACAATATTGAACTTTAAGTTAACATCAACTTTATCAAAATATCAATGATTGACAAAGGGGAAAATTACACGTGGGGGACATTCCTGTCATAGCTTAATGGGAGGACATAGTAGGAGTGATATTGCTGCATTGTTGATGCTATTTTCATACATTGTTTATAAACAAAAATTATCGCATAAAGTAGAAAGTTCTGCCCATTGCTTCTGCAGGTTTGCCCCTTTAGAGATGAATCAAAGAGATTGGCACGTTGTCCCTCTGCTCCTGTACATCCTTGCTTAGTACGATGCAATCTATGGTACATTAATACCTTACTCTAATCAAACTGTAGAAGTGGCACAATTGTAGAGCTATTGTGGTTTTTTAATGGCTTTTTATAGATTTTTCTGTTATAATTATAATTATTCAATCGTTTGTGTAATAAGAAATTAAATAATGTACAAAAAAAACTATTTCATCAAGTTGATTGATTTCTATTTTTAAATATCTTTACTAACTTATATTTGTACTTTCTTGAACTCATCTATAAGTACAATAAAGCACAAATTCTAATGAATTTGGACATGTGAATCTCCAATATAAAAACAATATCTTATTTTTAAGTCAAAACTAAATATTAAGTATTTCTTTGATGTACTTAAGACTCATTAAAAGAACAATATTTTAATTGACCCAGCTCGGGGAAAAAGAACACATAATTTTGCTGTGTTTGCAATTAAAGACTTTTTAAAAGATAGTATTTTATCTATTCTTTCAAATTTAATAAATAAATTTTAGTAATTATTTTCATAAATTAATCTCAATATTGATAGAAAGTTGAAAGGATAAAATCCGTAAGAAATAAAATTACTATTTAATTTTATGCATTCAACTTTCAACTCTTTATCAATATTGAGATTAATTTATGAAAATAATTACTAAAAATTTATTAAAGTTTGAAAGAATAGACAAAATACTATCTTTTAAAAAGCCTTTAATTGCAAACACACAAAAATTATTATGTGTTTTTTCCCCGGGCTTGGTCAATTGTAAAATTATAAATAATATATATGGCCTGTAATACCAAATCATCAACTGCTGTAAGAAATAAAAGTTGAATATTTTGCTTCTTAATAAATTTTAATCCGTGACAAATAGTTAAACAAAGGGATATCTAACAAAATTAGTTAAAAAGTAAACAAATATATAAAAACAATAATGAAATGTTTTAATGAATTGCTCCCGAATCTTAAAAGATAAAAATTACTAGTATACAGAAAATTGCTTCACAGAAAAGGGAGTTGATGATTTGGTATTACAAGCCATATACAGTGGAGAATCATTCTAAACTGGACGGACAAATGCTTGATTCTTACTCATTAGCCTTGAGTTTTTATATTAGATTAATCTTTAACCGAAAGATTAACATTAATATCAAATAATGCAAAATAAAAAATTTGATACAATG
>JAQFXN010000939.1:0-17623 GCA_034693365.1 Liacarus xylariae
AGACTACACTTCATATATAAGCCCTTAATTTTAGACCAAAAACAGTAGCGAAACCTAATGTGTATTCTATGAATTTAGGCCGAGATTGGAATTACTGATTAAAATCATTGAAAGAAACTCGCTTTTAATATAGGATTGAAAGCAATTATTTTTCAAAACAGCCGATATTTTCACCACTAAAATGAGCTGAACAAAAAATCATACGATTATAATACAAAATATTGTACCCTGTGCATGTCACGTGATAAAGACAGGCGAAAAAAAATCACTGGTCATATAAATAAAAACATTCTAGCATGGCCAGTTCCTTATGACTGGAGTGTACTGTTGTAATATTCAATATATGAAACAAACATCAAAACATGCTTTTTATTCTATTGTTTTACTTTTCGATTAGTTTTATGAATATATCAAATATTCATAACTTGCTTGTCTTATACCGGTATTGTTCAAAAATATGCTCTTCTCAAATTGTTTTGAACAAATATAATAGTTTTATATCCAAATAAAAAAAGCTTTCAATTGTTTTCTCTTTCAAATATTCTTAAGATGTTATAAAAGCTTTTCGTTTCTCTATTTTTTTAGAAATATCAAATTTGATATATCTATAAAAGTAGGGATGGCCAAAGATATCACTCAGTTATAGGGCTCGGATAAGACCATCAAAATCACAGAAGATATAGGGTAGGGTACTTGCAGAATTTAATTAAAAATGAAGTAATTTAACAAGCCCCTAAATAATTGAGCAGAATTTGACAGAATTCAAGCAAGTTATGATGAATTCTGTAAGAACCTAACAGAATTCGACTAAATTTAGCAGGAATTTGAGAAAATTCTGTTATTCGGCGCAGTTGTCTCAAAATTTCTAGGGGTACCTCGATTTATCTGTATCACATGGGTTATTTTTGCTATATCCACATTGCCCATCCCTTTATAAAAGACAATTATTTTCATTTTCTATTCCCATATGCTTTAGAATAACTACAGTTCATTGTTTTAAAGTTCAAATAATAATTTATTTCCCTATACCCCGGTCACATTTCTTTAATCTATTTCACTTTATGTAAATTTTATCAAATACGTACCATATATTTGACAAATTTTACATTATATTGAATTCATATCTGATTTGTAGACATAAAAAACTAAATAAGTAATGGCCAATCACTAAAACTATACCCTATTCTAATCAATTAGACTGAAATACTTTATATTTTTTATTTGAAAAAATAGTTTTAAGCAATTCTAATATTTTTTCTAAATGTATTAATTTCTACTTTTATTTTATACAATAAAAACAGTATATCGTGAAGGAGATGAGGCACTGAACTGGTATGCAGTAATTTATGGATCACTGGATGTTCAGGTGTCAAACACAGGCAAAAGAAAAGTAAGAGATTTTCTTTTCTAAATTAAATATATTTTTTAATTCTTAATCAGATTAGAGTCGTTGATAGCCTTAAATAAGATACAGATATTTAAAAATAGAATTGCTTTTCCAAATGTAGATTATATTATTTGGAAAATTAAAGCTTTCAATTGATTTAATCAAATGGAAACTGAAATATATTCCGGATTTATATTTATACAACACATCAACTTTTAAGAGCAAATTCTTGTATTTATCTCTTTTTCTCATTTCTACTATTTGTCACTCGACTTGACTTTGATTTATATCTAATGATAGCTCTTGGAGTTCGACAATAGGATGAACTTTCAAATTAAAATATATATTAACTAAAATACCATATTATGTACACTTAGAGTACAGTATGTGTTATTCGATATAAAACCCGACGTTTTCTTTAAATATGTTTTCTTCAGATAATGTATTAAATGAGTTTAACAAGATGAATTCTGTATTTTAAATTTTTTTGCATACATTCTACAGAATAATTATTTAGTTCTTTATGGATAACAATTTGATTTCTCGAATCTCAAGTCTTGTTTTAATGAATGAAAACTACTGTATATTTTCCGGAAAGTATCAAAATATTATCACAAAATTACAAATTCAAAATTGGAAAAGTAATTAAAATAGAATTGCGTAGAATCCCTAGTTTACAGTTGATCCTGGTACTAAACTAAACTAATGTCAGAATTCTATTTATTTACAAAACATTAATATTTCTCTTAAAATCCATATTTTGTGAAAATCATTAAAAATAAGTAGTTTTACAATAATTTAAGTCTCTATAATAGTTTACATGGTAATTTTGATAAATTCATTATTTATTATAAAAAAATATTTACCCTAACTAGAATGTTTTAGTTTATAATTGATATTTTAACCTAACTTAAGCCACTCTTTGAAAGTTATGTCCCTATAAGTGGTTTAAACTGTATTTATGACATTGGAATAGACAGATGAATGGAATTGTTAAAAATGATTTTTTATATTTATACAGGTTATAGAATTGTTTTCAATGCTAATTTCACACCTGTTTGTTAGGCAAATAACAGAATATATTTTTTCGTTAAAAAATAAAATTATGCATAAAATAATTTTGATTTGAGTTCTCACATATGATATCACAATAAAAACAAAAAGATTTTATTCCATTAAAAATAATGTACAAAAAAAATAAAAATCAAATAAATAAGGAATAATTTTAATTATAATTTATATTAATACTTAGATCGACATTTTCATAGACTTCTGAATGCGTTAAGAATATTAATGAGAAAAATATGATCTTTTCATTTAAAATTAAATTGTTTTTCTTTAACTCTTGTGTAAGGAATCTCTTGTTAAGGGATTTGAGAATAATTAAAATATATTCTCATTAAATGTCGAGATTTCTTGAATCTAATATTGTTTTATTATTCATATACTCTATTGAACAGAAAGATTACACCAAAATATAGAATGAAAATAATTGAATATTAAAATATTCATGAAATGTCAGAAAGAAAGGGAAAAAATGTTTTTGACATTTAACTAATTCATATTAAAAGTTAAACAGTATATTTTAAAAATATGTAGACACATATACCCTGGAGCTAATAAAAATCCACACAAATTAGTGCAATGTTTTTGTAAATTATTCTGGCGTTAAAAGAATCGACTTTTATATATATAATTCCAATCAATTCTCACATCATTTGGGGCACTAATAACTAATGCGAATCAAACACTAAATTATTTACTTCATTAGAATCACTGCATATATTGAATATATCAAACATACTTTACTTTGTATTAATAACAAGTGCAATATACCAGGCTCTCTCTCTCTCTCTCTCTCTCACACACACACACACACATTCATTCATGTATTCATGTATTTCTCTACCTTATTATATATATCTCTAATTCCAATCTGTTGTGAATTCGAGCAGATGTACAGCAAAAAACATAACAGACAATTGTTAGGATCAATGCTTACAAATAGCTCCTGCTAAAAATTAAATTCATGAAAACTCATAACAACACAGTTATAAAGTAGTCACTTATTCTACTCCAAACTAAGAATCACTTGGAATTAATACATAGAGTGATAAAGAATGTAATTTTAATTCAAACAGTTATACAGAAATATAATTTTAATAATAATAACGTTAATAATTAATGATATAATTAGATATTGTGTTAATAATTAGTAAAAGTTGTATTTTTTTTAACTAAAATATAAATATTTATAAACCGAAATCATTAATCATTGAATTTAATAAATATATTTAAATAAATGAATCAAATTTTAAGAATTAATATTAAAAAATTTATAAATAAGTTTATTTAACATAAAATTTTTATACCACTCTATGCTATTAAATAGATTGAAAAGTTGTGCTCAACTTTCACATTAAATAATAAGTTTATTAAATAATAATAGAAAAGTGAAAATTTTTACTTTTTATTTCCGAAAAGAAAGAATATATTAATACAAAATTTCAATGGGTTTACAACATAAGTGCCAAAAATATTAATATTCATTCAGAACTGAAAACCTGAGAGAAACCTAAGAATAATTACTATTAATTAGTGCTTCTCTGATAGCGATTATCAAACAATTATTCATCAAAATTATTGCTTATGAAGAAAGAAATGCTCATAATTTTAAATATTCAACAGAAAATTACATTTTATTGCTATATATAAATAGAAATATACGTATAAAACATTACCTCAAACACCGATATATCATACTTACCGTCTATAATATAATATAATATTGAAATAAAATAAAAAATTTTGGTGTTGTTTTGGTTTCTTATATATATTATCTATTTGTGTATAGAAGTGAAAAAATTCATTAATCATATTCTGTTGTGTTGTCGCCTATACATAGCGCACAGCATATCTTTATTTAATTGGCCAATGGCTCACATATACGCACACAAACATAAAATTGAATGAACTTTTTTTTTTGTTTAGTTATTCTGTTATTCTTTATATACAATTCAATTCTATTAGTACTTAATTATTAGTCCTTTTAGTTTATTTGATTTCTATTCATTGTTTAAATTAATTCTTTGTTTCACTCAATTGATTGATCAAAATGTTTAATCGCCGCCGCATTTATACTATGAAACAAAAGGTTATTACTTTTTTAAAAATTTCATTGATTTCTATTTTTTTTTATTTAAAATTATATAATTTTAAGAATAACTTTTATTTTAACAATTCTGTAGACAATTCGGTTATAATATGTTTTTATATTAGTTTTGAACCATTAAGACACTGAATATTACATATATTCCTCATTGCATTAAATTAGATTAGATTTGAAATCATTTATTGCATTTGAATTATAAATTAAAACTTTGTTTTTCTGATTTTTTAAAGAAATAAGTTTTAAAAACTACTTTTCAAATCTTATTTCTATTAAAATGACTCTATTATTAGAATAGAAAATACATTTAAAAGTATATAACATTAGAGAATATTGTTGTATACTTAGAATCCAATTTCCTAGAGTTCAGGCTCTCATCGCTCGATTAATTTTACAAATGAACAGACATTTAAAAGGGGAAAAATAGTTCTATAAGTTATATAAACTATATTTGACTATAATATTAGTAAATATATATACTATAAAATAAAATTATATATGAAAAGTTCGATTTTCACGGAAGAGAAAGGAAAAGCATTCACTTATGAACACTTGAATAAGCAGTGATAAGAATCGTTATATTTTTTTTCTCTTTTCTAACAAGAAATTGATTTCTTAATACATTATATTTAAAATACAAGAGATATAACTATGAAATAAGTTTTACAAAAAAAAACTAGATTATTATTTTTTGAATTATGTAAAATCTTAAAAAGCTTTCCAATTATTTTTCAGGATGTTGTGACACTTTGCACACTGGGAGTCGGCACTGCGTTCGGTGAATCGGGTAAGAGATATGTATATAAATTTGTCTAAAACAGTTTAGTTACTATATGAAGTATTTTTAATAAACAGCTTTTGATCAAATGAAAAGATAAACTCTCCTCTCTCTCTCTCTCTCTCTCTCTCCTCTCTCTCTCCTCTCTCTCTCTCTCTCTCTCTCTCTCTCTCTCTCTCTCTCTCTCATCCTTCTCCCTTATTTGATATTTGATCTCCATATGTATTATCATTATATATATAAATATACTGTAGTATTAGGTGATGGCACACATTCTCATTCGATCATAACTCAAGAGCCCTGTACTTTGTTAAGAGTAAAGAGAATTGATTTTCAAGAGTTATGGAATCATAAGTCACATCTAATGCAAGAAATAGTGGCCAATTGTTATGATAGTAAAGCAGCACAGGTAGCAAACCTACACGATTCACGTAAAGGTTCGCTCGAAGAAAGTAATCACAACAACGAATCGATTGACAATTATTCTAATATTTCGCAACAGTTTTCCACAGATATTGTAGAAAATGTAAGCAAAAAAAAATATTTTCACTTTTATTACTTTTATACACATATTTCGGATACAGAACAGGGATATAGCAGAGTATGTCTCCTCAATTCTCTCTATTATATCAAGAAAGGACTCCATGTCCTATGGAAAACATCTTAGGTTTAAGCTCCCAATGTTAATGTGTGAAATGAAAATGCTCCTGCTTATCCCTGTATCATATGATGTGTTTCTCCCATTTAGTATATAAAATATTCCATTCATTTGCAAGACTGTGTGTAATATCATCTAAGAATCTACAAAAGGATGTATTTCTGAACAATGAGCCAACTTTTTACTATAAATAGATCCCTTCACCCAATTATGCTTTGGATCCATACTTTTCCAAAATTATTACCCTTTAATCAAAATTAACTAAACTGTCAATTTTGAATTCAAGTTTCAACACATTTAACAAGAAATTGCTGGCAATAACATGTTGTCTGTCGTTAATATTCTACGTTAAGTTACGTTTGAATAGTGTCTGCGATTATGAAATACAATTCTATGTACTCTAAAGGCGTACTAAACATATTCTGACAGTCAGTTAGTATTGATTACTATTAATTCATTAATATTTATTTTATAAAATTCATTTTACATTTGCTTCGTTATTATATTGAATGAATTACATCTGATTCTATTCTTATACATACGAAACACACATTAATGACCAGATTAATCAAAACACTAATACAACAGATGTCCATAAATATTTGAAAGCCTCCAACAAATATAGAGAATAGAGAATATTGAATGTGCACTAACTATATATTCTATACATTGTATATACAATCGATCCCGCTTTTAAGGGACACGGATATAAGGGAATTCGCATTTAAGGGAACGTTTTTTGCTGCACCGGCAGCTTCTATTGGGCTGTAATGTTAGAGAACCCACAAATAAGGGAAAACCGGATTTAGCGGAATGATATCAATGCACACATAGCATAAACTGTACCCGCATTTAGAGAAATAATTTGTTAATTTTTAATAAAATGATAAAGTTACGAATTACGTAAAAATATTAATGCATTAATAAATTATAACATTTTTTCTAGATTTTTAGATATTTTATAAACATTCAAAATATCGTTAACATTAACAGAAATATGCTTTATCTTAGCGATAAGCAAAAGGTGTTATAGCCAAAATACCCCCTGTTTACAAAAGGACCAGACTCCAGCCTTCCTGTGACGAAGAAAAATCGAGCAATTTCGTGATAATTGAGTAATTTTGAGTAAACGGTTACGAAGGCGCCGTTTATGGAATAATAAGTGTAATTCTGTCTAAATTCGTAGAAAAATAACAACTGTTGTCAAATTCTTAGAGAATTCATCATAATTTGTAGGAATTCAGTCAAATTCGGTTAAATTACATCATTTTAAATTAAATTCTGAAAGAATTTTACGATTGCAAAATTTCCCATACTGTGTCATCTATGACTTTGGGGTACCTATTAATATCCTATACCCCCTGACTTTTCAAAATTTGTGCACCCTACTTTACCCTGTAACATAACTTCAGAAAGATAGTTTTAAATTAATATTTTGATGTTAAAGTTTATTTAAGAATTTGGTTAATAAAAATGAAATTATTTTTATTTTTAAAAATTTTATTTATTAAGTCAGAAAAATTGAGAAAATTTTCATTCCATACTAATATTCAATGAAATTAATGTAAAATACAAAAGTAAATTCTATATAATTAAATTTAAATCACATATTTTTAACAAATAAACTGTTTATTGAAAGCATATTTTGAAATTTTTCTGACCCGGGTTTAAGGGAGAACCGGATTTAAGGGAATAATATAGGATGCACCAATGATTCCCTTATTAACGGGATAGATTGTATAGCTTGATCTGGTTAATAGCTGGCCTGATCTGGTATACATAGCTAAATTATCTTTTATATAAATTATAACCTTTTAAAATTTGTCAGATTTTCACAAACATGCCATATTTTAAATGTTGCAAAATTTTACAAGTTTGGACAAATAAAACTAAAACTTTATCGATTCTGATTACCCTCTTGTGCTAAATATATTTTCAAATCTATATTTTTATCGATAAGAAATTTAATAAAAATAAAGATATTTTTACAATACATAAAAGCATAGGTGAACTAAAACATTGAATGTCATTACAAAATAGTTATAAATTATAATTTATATATTCAATAAGTAGTAATAGTAATACCTCGTTTGAATGAATTTTTTAGTCTTATTGAATAAGAATTAAATTTCAAGTGGGAGTCATATAAATAAGTATTAATATTTCAAAAAAGAGAATTAAATTTACATTTAGTTATGGATTAGTGTTCAGGGATTAACTCAGACATACAGAGCATATGTTTGACAAAATCATTTTACCTCTTCATAATTTGTAAAATATCTTTTTTTTCTAATTACTTTTATTGTTGTTTATTTATTTGTTTGGCAAAACAATCTATTACCTTGCACTATCAATTCCATGTATCAATTAATAGATGTGCTTATATTTAAATTAATTCTATATTAGATTGTATTTATTCAATTTGTTGAATTATAAATCAATATCAATAAATCGTTTTATAATTTGTTTCTATTGTTTGAATAGTACTAAATCATGAATAGTATTTCATATTTATTACATTGTATTTCAATCCATAATAATTAAACTACATTTACATTCAAATCATTTACTTATATTGAAATTTAAGTTCTGAAAGATTAAATTCTATGTCAACGCCTAATACAGTAAAAGAATTGATTTTCATATCTACTGTACTTCGAAAATAATACACACATTCAAAGTGAGTGTGCAATCAATGTTCTGATATGTAGTTCAATATTCTGGAACAATACTATTCAATAAGTATTAGTTATTTATTTAATATTTATTTATTAATATATATATAAATATTGTTATATTATTTAAGAATATTCTTTCATTTAAGGTTAAAAATAATTTATTAATACAACAAAAGTTATCGAAATATTTAGAGCAGAAAAATATATTTCGATCCAAAGCTTAGTTGTAATAAACTATTTTCTCACTTATGTATCGATTTTTTTCTTTCTTCTTCGATTTAAGTTAATAAAATGCAACAAACGTTTTGAATAGAATATATTTTAGGGACAAATATTTTTTATCTCATATTTTAAGGAACTGATGTCACCCTTGCATAGAATCGGATGGACTATCCGTTCAGTAATAATGAATTCTACGCCACAACTGATTCGCGATCGCAAATACCATTTACCGACGCCTACACTATATCATAGATGTATTATAGGATCAGAACTAATCGATTGGATTCTTAATATTACGACTAATACTCCGGTTAGAGTCCACTCTAGAGGACAGGCGGCCGCCATGTGTCAGGTGCTGCTCGAAGAACATGTCTTAAATACAGGTTTACAACTATTTATTTTATTGTTTAACAACTATTTATCTTTTCTTTTCCATTCAATTGATTTTTATTCAATTTATTTTCTTTTTCTTTTATTTTGTTTCCTAAACATTGAGTTTTAACCTATTTTTATGCATTTTTTGTTATATTTATAACAAAAACCATTCAATTCAAAGGAGAAAAGAATTCAATTAATTTTCATTCATTCTTAAATGTTTTCAATGCTTTAAATGGAGACTAACCAGAGATAATCAGAAGGGGAATAGAGTCCAGTATTTAACTCAAAGTATATATTTAAACCATCCCAGAATAGAGGAGCAATTATATTTAACCTAATATGTCCTACAACTCATTAAATTAAATTAAAAACCAGTGGTCATCTCTGGAGACAAATAAGTAATTATAACCTAACTACGACTTATATAGTGATAGCCAATGGGGGTATAGCCAAAATACCCCATCCTCTTCCCTCCATGTCTCAGTTGAGCTTGGCTACCCCTGCCCTTATATTTGGATAGCCTATCGGCAAAATAGATTTAAAAACCATTTTTAACTCAGAAATATGTCTCAGTATTAAAGATTATTCTGGAAAAATCTATGTATTTTTGATATTTACACAGGGCATTAAAAATCTAAGTGATTTTGCAAACTGGCATACCTTAATCTATCAAAAGACATATTTAAAAAGGTACTGATCAGGAATATAGTCTTGGCTATTTTTTTATCAAAAGAATTTTCAATTTATATTTAATTTAATTACAAAATTTTTAAAATAGTTTAATTTGAAGGCATTTTACTTATTTTCTTTAATCTTGTGTTTATATCCTTCCCATTCCTGACCACTTCTAGGAATTGCTTAATTTAATTAATTCTTTGTATTCAATTAATGATTAAAAATAATTAAAGGAATGGAAAAATCAAAGTTTATTTTTCTTTATTTTTTTCTATCCTTTTAGTGACTACTGAAGTGTCAACAGAGGAAAGTCAGTCAACATTTATGGATCGATACGTCTTCTATAGGTTTTGTTTCGACGATCAAATCGATCCCATTATGTCCGCCGAAGATAACAGAATAGCCGAATCAGAATTAATGCAATCGTTGTCTACTTTAGCACAATTAGCACCCGATGCTGTCTTAAGGCTTATATTAAGAAAACCGTAAGTTTTTTTCATCAAAAGCTTATCTTTTCTTCTTTTACTAACTTATAATAAAGAATAAGAGCGAATGACAGGCAAAGAGATATTCATCAGAGATGCCCAAGGGAGGGGTCCAGGGAAGGATCAAACACGGAATACTCTCTAAGAAAAGAATTTATAGATATTAAAAATTGTGTCTATTGGCTATTGCCTATGAACAGATACCCTTAAACTGGTTTTTACCTTATTTACTTTTACTTACCCTGTGCAGTTTTCATACTTTGGAAAAATTTATATCCCCTCCTGACTTTTTGAGAAGATTTTCTCAAAATACCCACACCTATACCCCCACTTACTCGGCCGATCTTGGCTACCCTGCCCTAAACTTTGGGCAAAAATGGCAAATACCCTCTCCCCTTCTCGTTTTGGACACTTGGATATCCCTGCTATTCAAACATAACTAATCACAAAACAAACTTTTCAGACCAACGAAACGAACCGATGAAGAAATAGAATCGGTATTCGAAGAATTATTACATATAAAGGCACTTTCACACCTGTCCAATTCGGTGAAGAAGGAATTGGCGGCTGTTATTGCTTTCGAAGCGCATCAGAAAAGGGGAACAATTTGTGAGTAAAAAATTTTTTTTAATTATTTCTCAATCAAAATAAGTTTAAACTATTTTTATTCTTAATTTGCCTGAAAAGACATTGAAAGCTAAGAATTTATAAGTATTTCTCAGAATTGCATTCTTTTCTTAAAGAGGAAAATATAATTATATTTTTATAGGTTTTCAGATTCTTTTAAACAGATTTTTATGCTATAAATAAATTAAAGATCTCTTTATATTATTTTAGAAAATAATTCAGATTTCTTAGAATCTCATAAATTCCATTCCATTAACTATTTTAAAACATAATTTTCAATATTAGGGAAAATATTTCTCTCAAATGAATGTATATTAAAGAATATTAACCATTCATTTCGAGACATATATTAGATATTCTAACAAGTAAGAATTTGCAGCAAATATTTGAGCGATTGTTAAACATAAATGTTTGGATCTATTTATTCATTAGTTATTTCAAAAGATTCTTTTTCTAAAATTCTAGACATTTATCGGATAAAATAACAATAGATTGAACTAATATTTTGTACGAATGAAAAGTTCTGTACATTACTGTTGAAATTCAAGATTAGATAATGTAATGGAATATATCAATAGTTTTTATTATCAAAAATGTATTTGAAAATCGATACTTAAAGTCATGTAAAAACTTATATATAGTGTTCAATCAGGGCGATTGTGGCACCTGTTGGTATATAATACTTTGCGGTTCGGTGAATGTGGTAATCGCTGGTAAAGGAGTCGTCTGTACACTCCATGAGGGCGATGACTTTGGCAAATTGGCACTCGTCAATGAGGTAACCAATTATTGTTTATTTCACTCCACTCTATCTATTTTTCCCAAAGCTATTATTCTATTGTCTGACTTATCTATAAATATATATATATTTTTTTGATTCAATGCTAACTTAATTTAAACGCAAACAACTGAACATTTATATTTCAATTTCAATCTTAGATAGCAGCTTGTTTGTTTAAATATGTTTATATAGTAGTAATTTACTGGTATCAATGTCCAAAACATGAATAAATCAAACTATCTCATTTAGAAAATGAATTAATAATTGTGTTCTTTTTTAATAAAATTTTGAAAACTTCTTTTTATTTTAGAAAATTTTTAAAAATTGTATTCTTCTCTAACAAATTAGTCGTTACATTATATTATTTTAGTCTTAATGTTTAATCAATACTGTTATGTCCATATTCATTTAAGCAAAACATATAGATGTTTTAAATATTTGCCCTTTTATTGATAAAAAGACGTGAACTCTTCTACCTTTAAAGTTAATATGATCAAAATATAGTGTATTTATTTGTACTATGGTGGAAATATAAAGTGATACACCTATTTGCATTCTATATATTATATCCATATCAATCTTTAAAATAAAAATAACAAACATGGCCTAGTTTTAATATGGCCATGGTATATTAATTTCAATGTTTTTAATTTTTAATTTGAGTAATGAGATGTTGATATAATGCATAGAATGCAAATAGGTGTATCAATTTATAATTCCAAGACAGTACACTATCTACAGTGGAGTATCATATTAAACTGAACGGACAAATCCTTGATTCTTACTCATTAGCTTTGAGTTTTTATGTGTGACTAAACTGAGACCGATAGCCAAAATATAAATTTGAATGAACACATTAGTAGAAAGACTTTATATAAAATTTTTTATTTATAATTATTTGATATTAAAGTTAATGTTTCGGTTAAAGATTAATCAAATATAAAAACTCAAAGCTAATGAGTAAGAATCAAACATTTGTCCGTTCAGTTTAATATGATTCTCCACTGTAAATCATCAAAATATAATTATAGTCGATTAAACAATAGTCACTCACTTTGCAAATAGAATGCTCTTCACTAGTTTGTTGGTGTATAATAGAGCCATCTCCAGAAATGGTCCCCCATGTGATTCGACGAGTACTAATTTGAAGTCTACTATTATTTTGAGAATTATATTGTCCCCAACCGCTCACCATGCACAATTCATCACCATCTTTAGGATATACCATGTTTGCTTCGGGCAAACAAATGATATTAACACTGAAGTAATTACCCTCGTCTACAGTAGAAATCGATTCATTCAATTCAATTAATCCGATATCGTTTCGCATTAGAGCACCAGGTACATAATTAGGATGCATGATTGTTCTGTTGGAATCATGATACTTTCCGCTTCTATAATCTGAACCTAAATATACTCGAACAGATACTTCTCCACTAAAAAGATAAGTTTTATTGCTAATTATTTTTAAATTAAAAATCATGATTATATTTTATGTACACAATATTTATAACTAAAAATGAACAGAGGTCAGGCACAAAAGGCAAACTTTCTTGATTTAAGAGATGTTCTTCCTGTAAAGCACAGATAGAATTTTCATTGCATTTAATAATGGAATGCATGAATGAGTTCATTCTGTATTTAATTTATTTTATATTTTAAATTTTTAGCGATTAAATTGGTCGAATTCTGTAAAATTGTTAAAGGATTCATTATAATTTGCCTAAATTCTATGAAATTCTGTCAAGATCTTGCAGAATTAGTAGTAATTCTGTTAAATTATGTTATTTTTAATTAAATTTTGCAAGAATTTGACGATAGCTTAATACGCTCTCATAGACCCTCTGTCCAAAATTTGTGACGTCACAGGCCGCAATATCTCCATTGACTTCGCCAAAATAAAATTCTTCCTCCCCCCGCTAAGATTGATGTATTCTATTCCCGATCAATGATTATACTGTAAATTCTAACTTGTGTTTATTAAGATTGTTTTATGGAATCTTTTAAGATTTATATACTCTATAATAATTGAACAGTGTAAATATATTCTATTTTAAAATTTAAATATATTACAACCAAATATTTAATCTCTTTTTTCAAAAGAGGAGATAAAAACACTTTAATTATTAATAGATTAAAACTTTAATTTATTGAACATAAATAAACAAATCTCAATAATATATTTTCTATACTTTTTCATTCATTTGATTAATCACTTCCTAATCATTAAACAAAATTTAAATTGAAAAATAAATAATTCAAATAACAATCACTTTTATTGTTAGTAAACTTTGATATTATTAAAAGTAATTAAAATCATATCTTTGTTATACAGGGAAAGCATCTCATAAAGCAAGAAAGTAGGTTTTTGATCAGGCCAAGCCAAGCATGCGTATTTATCAGGAGTAAATTAGGTAGTAGTCATCATCAAAGCAGTCAGAAATTTCGATATATATTAGACAAAAATAGAAAGCGAATTGTAAATATGATTTTCCAATTAAATATTTAGTTTTAAGTTTTATTTTAATAAAATAGAGTATCAGATGAATAAAGACTTAATATTTTCAACAATATTATTTAAATAATCTTCATAAACCTTTATTAAGAGCGGACAGTGTATAATTCTTTTTATTAATAGCGGATAGTACAGTATATAATTGCCTTATTGATAACGACAAGTAGATAATCTATTGAGCTCTCGGGTTATTCTTTCTTTGGCGTTATTCGACCGTTAGATTAGAGTGATTTCAAATATAGTTGAATTTACTTTACCTGAGAGTTGTTCCCGTTTGAGGTTCTTAAAGCCTCTGTAGTGACAGGCCAAATGATTTTGAGATTAAATCTCATGAGAAGTATCACAAACTATTTCATAAACCTATTTCCACCACTAAAACAGTACCTCTAAATAGACCTACAAAACTATGGAGTGGTTCCCGTTTGAGGTTCGTGGTGTCAGACGCAATGATATGTTTAGATTCTATTGATTGCAAGACATTGTAAACCCATTCCCACAACTCAAATATTGCCTAAAAATTATCCCCAATGTTATTATATTTGATGTTATCCTAAATTATGAATTAATTTGGTGTCTTTATCAATGATATCCCATTTTTGGCATATCTTTACGAACAATAATTCTGGTTTAAGTGTATGCAGTATTGTATGCATAATATCTAATAGCTCTTTTTTGCACTGTTAGAGTAGTATGAGAGCATTTTCTTCCTCAGATAATTAAAACCCCTAGAGGCCCTAATGTTGAAAAATTTACTAAATTTTTAAAATGGTAATAAATTTATAGCAAATTTAATTTAGTCCAATAAATTTATTCAGAAAATTTAATAAATAAAAAATATGAATAAGAACCGTAATTTACTCTTAAAATTATGACAAATGAGTATCTTGTGAGTATCTGGAAAATAAATTGATACTAAGAAATATCATCTAGATATCAAACTGTATTTCACCAAAAATCTGTAAAAATGGTACAGAATTTGACAAAATTCTGTTATTTTTCTAAGAACTTAGAATGATTTTCACAGAATATTTTCCTCAACTATATGTGGGAAGATATCTCGCGTACGACATATAGGGGTCAAAATAACAGAGGGTATTCCGGGCTGGACCACCTTTCCTCATCTCTCTTATTTTTATACCAAAATATTTGATTTTCAATTCAAAAACAGGTATTTTGGCAAAAAGGTTACTTCTTTCACATTTCCCCCCAAAACATTGATATTTTTCAATATTCATAGGAAAAATTTTAAATATTTTTCGAACCAGTGAGATTTTACTCGGCACATCCTTTAATTAATTTTAAATAAGATGCACTTACACTAAATCTCTTTATTAATTTTAATGATATTGTAAAAATTTATTAAATTTTTGAAAAAATTTAATTATATCTTACTAAAAATATTAAAGGAGAGGTCCGAACTATAGTGATTTTCACCAATTGAATTGAAATTATTCTGGTCAAATTCTAGGTGAAATTCTGCACATTTCTATACAAATTTTTTTTTATTCCAATTGGTTGTCGAGTTATGGAATTTTTAAGATTCCAGTTATAATGAAGGTATGGGCAAAATATGTACTTTCAAAAAATTATTTAACCCCCGCCCCTGAGAGTTAACTAGTTGAAAATTATATTAGGGTAGGGAGGACCATAAAGATGTTCTTAGACTTGGTTTGGTTGGGTCCCAAGAACATTTTCTGAAAAATAAGGAATTTATTTCCAATTTCAGTAATATATTGCTACGACTGAAACCTATGTTCATGTAATAGGTTTTCATCGGCCTATAAAAATATCACGAGCCTGGGCTTCAACTCTATTAGCCTCGGCCTGGGTCTGGTCTCTAGTATAAACCTTGGGCAGGTAACGCGATATAACCAATATATGGGTAGTCAGACTCAGAGAGTGCAAAAAAGCAACTTAGAGTTGAGATATCAGCGAAATAATCAACTCAAGGTACTTTACATATTATTTTAGGAGGCCGATCAGCGAGGAATATTTTTAAGAAATTTCAAAATTTTAGAGGGTGTGGGTCGACAATATCGGATTTCATTGGAAGAATAAAGCTTTTTCACACACAAAAGGAAAGGGTTCCCAAAATACACTTATCTGATTTACCACTTAAAATGATGTGAAAAGTATCATGAATTTATTACATAAGCGCTATCTGAACTTTAAGTTCTGTGTGTTTTGGCACTCTCTAAGTCTGGCTACCACTGCAATAAGCCCTCTATATCGCGAAAATGCAAGAAATTATACCTGAATAGTTAGTTGAATTCTTGAGCTAAAATAAAATTTTTTTGAATTTTTATTCTACTCCAAAATAAGGTTTACTTTATTTGTTTTTACATTAGGGCCTTGAGCCTGGGTATGGCCTAGGCCCATTATTTTTCAATCTGAGCCTGGGCCTGGTTAAATTCTGTGAGCCTCGGCCTGGGCCTGGAGGCCCGCAAAACTCCTAGACCTTGGTCTCGAACCTAGGCCAACCTGAGGCCAACCTGGCCTGGGCCTGGCCTCTGCTCATCTCTATATTGAAATAAATGGGAAAAGACTTACTCAATACAATAGGCAGCTGTTAATACCCATCGGTAAGCAATCAATGTTCCGGTGCATTGTTTTGCTGATCCATTTACTGAGACTACCCAGGGTGCTTGACCAGGACCTAGATTTCTACCATCAGCTATTGGTGCCATTTGTTGTTTATGATACTTAAAGCAGTTATGGACTGATAATAAGGATTTCTGTGAAATCCCACAATTTTCATAACCACTAATATATTGGCTATAATTACCAATTATTACATCCATTGAAACCAAAACTATTAAAATTAATTCAATTTAAATGCAATTAGTATTTCATTAATTTCTTTAAAATCAAAATAATTAAATAAAAACTATTGTATCGAAAAAAGATATTTATAAAATTTGACCTTTAAATGCAGATTATCTGGATTACACCCTATCTATCTCTCTAACTCGAATTTTCTTTATATAATTGCTTTACAAACAAAATTTACAAATATTGATGAAAAGAAGTAGAAATTTCAAATATGTCATTGCTTCTGCCATGCTATTAATTATTATTCTTATTAAATGACTTTTAAATAATTATAAAAGACAATATACTCAGCAAATGTATATTTAATAATATCTTAAGTTTTTATTTCATTTAATTATTATATATAATAAATTATATACTTTTACAATGATATGTTAGTTGTGTGATATCTTATGTGAGATCTTCAATACATTCCAGTAGTATTCCAATTCAATATCA